>JACXGI010007360.1:0-37724 GCA_016801175.1 Esox masquinongy
AGTGACAGGTGTTTCAGTGACTGAGAGAGAGGTGTTTCAGTGACAGGTGTTTCAGTGACAGATGTTTCAGTGACTGAGAGAGAGGTGTTTCAGTGACAGGTGTTTCAGTGACTGAGAGAGAGGTGTTTCAGTGACAGGTGTTTCAGTGACTGAGAGAGAGGTGTTTCAGTGACAGGTGTTTCAGTGACTGAGAGAGAGGTGTTTCAGTGACAGGTGTTTCAATGACTGAGAGAGAGGTGTTTCGGTGTCTGGGAGAGAGGTAGACAAAGAGAAGAAGGTTGAGATTAGGAGACAGGGAGAGGGGAAGAGGAGAGAAAGGGAAGTAGGAAGTCTTCTATAATACTCAAAGGAGGTGCCCTTGAGTCTGTGTGAGAGAAGCAGCAAATCACGTTTTAAAGTGAGCTGTATCGCCTAGAGCAGGGCAATCCGACTATATTCTTATGGGGCCAGATTTGAAAAAGGTACTTTACAAGGGTGCCAGAAATGTTCATCATGGTATTGCTCCTGCATCAAATCCAAAAAAAAGTATTTCCAGTTTATCTTAAAACTCTGACATTACAGGAGTGATCTGTACTGATTGGTCTCAAATCTGAGAAGCACCAATTTATTTTGAAATGCAGTTTTTGAACCATGTCAATAATTGTTTTATCCCTCCCCAGAAGTGCCAAATCAAGTCCATTCAAGTGATTGAAAATGTTCCCAGACAACATTTAGCCGCATTTATTTGTGGCCCATGTAAATGAAGAGTCCTGGTCTCTCATCCCATAGTCCTATCTGCTTCTGCCATTATGCTCTTGATCGAGACACTGAGTAGAAGAATGTTTGGTTGTGTCTGTATAAAACCACTCTATCTGGAGAGCTGCTAAGTGTGCAGGCATTTGATGCAGCACTAAATTACACCTGCGCGAGAAGCCATGTTTTTCATTTGGCTCATGGGTCAGTCTGTTGTCTATCATAATTGTATAGGCTGAGGGTCTACAGTGGTAATGAAATCATATATGCCTGTCCTCAGGCAACAGCCCACTCACTGGCATACACACAGAGGATAAACACACACACACACACACACAGAAAGAGCGATGTCGTTTGTGTACTTCTAAATCCTTGTCTCATTTTCAGGGTCTGCTGGAGGAGGGGGTCTGAGGGGCTTTCTCATTGTTTGGATTTGGGGAGGGAGAGTTATTTCACATTTGCTAAAATTTGGAACA
The DNA here is from genome assembly GCA_016801175.1 of Esox masquinongy. Classification (NCBI taxonomy): domain Eukaryota; kingdom Metazoa; phylum Chordata; class Actinopteri; order Esociformes; family Esocidae; genus Esox; species Esox masquinongy. The sequence continues at coordinate 1,209 of JACXGI010007360.1, forward strand.
TCACATCTTAATCAAAAAGTGTACTGGTGTCTGTATGGCCAGATAGACAGAGAGAAAAAAATGTCACACATCACAGTGCTTCAGACAACTCTGGCCTCCAGAATAAGTCAAGCACTTGAAAAGGAACCCAAATGCTGTTCTTCCAGAGTCTGATGTGCTGGTACCCTGGTGGTCCAGCTGGCTGTGGACCAAGTCAAGCACTGCTCCAAAAGCATGTCTTCATTGTCACAGAGAAAAGTAATCAGATGAACAGAGGATGTCTTACCCTTGCTTTGCCACCTGACCTACCATCATGTAGAAGTAAAACCTAATGTTCAGTGGGCACGTCTTTCAGCACACTACCAAACAAACCATGTTGAAAGCAGATGTTGATCGGATCAAAATAATATCCATTACTGAGTCCATAGTGTTTGTTTAACTCATTCTGTGTTTAGCAAAGCTCTGGTGTCATGGAGTGAAATCGATGTCTATAACCCTGGTTCCCTGAAAGAGGAAATGAGGTCTCTCTCTCTCTCTCTCTCTTGGTTGTACTCGGAAAGGCAAAAAAAACTGTAATTTGGCAGTAGAGGACTCCCTGACTATGTCACAGGGAAACTGGGTGGCTGCCCTTGAGGTAGTTGGATTCCCCCACTCATAGGCTGAGACATGCCCATGATACTGTCATTAGTTGCTCTGAAAAAGAGCTTATTTTTAATGACAAATGTAATATAATGCAGTGAGAGCTCCCCCATGTGTGTCATACCGCAGTGCTAAACTGAATGGGAGCTGATTGGTGGGCAGCTCTGTCTGTAACTTGTATTTTGCGTGATACTGATTGACAGCACTCATCTGGTGACAGGAAACTACAGGAAAATATATTCTCCCACTGGAAATTACTGAACGAGGGCACATTTTTGTAGCTTCATACTTTGAAAGGATGTTTCTGTCAATTTCTTTTATTGATGTTCAGAATTAATCAAAGGGCCATTGTATTGATGAAAGGGTCAGAAACAGTCTGGGCATGTCTCATATAATGATGGATCTTCTAATCCCCACCCTGCCTCGTCATCATCTCTCTGGTAAAAATCCAAGTCTGAATTAGTCTCTCACTCTCTCCCCCCTTTCACACTCTCTCTCACTCTCAGAGCACTGTGATAATGGCGAGAGCCATGTTGTTTATACACAACCTTTTTGTTTTTCCAGGTCAGCTGCAACATATTCTACTGGGAGAACAGTTCATTAGTGATATCCAGTCCAAGGCAAGAGAAGGAGAAGTGGGGGGGGGCAACTCAGTGTGATTGTGGTCTGGTTAAGGGAGGCAAGGAGGCAAGCGTTGCACAGAAACAGAAACTGCTGTCCTTTCCAATGTTTTAGCTGAGTTATCCCACTCTGCCTGGGGCTCTGACTCAGCAAACGTACAGAGCTGGAATCTGTGTGCGAAGCAGCTCGCCTGAGTCTGAAGAGGCAGTTCCTGTACCCCTGGTGTCAGCCACAGGAAGCAGTGATTGGGCTAATGTAGTTTTGCCTCACTGGCAGACGGCAAGGGATTTAGACCGGTTGCTCCACGCTGCTACCAGACTGCAGATCAAATGCTGGGGGGAAGCAGACAGAACCGACAGAGACAGTACCAGACCGCACCTATATCTAAGGCTGTCCAGTCTGACAGACAGTACCAGGCCTCAGCTCTATCTAAGGCTGTCCAGTCTGCTAGACAGTACCAGGTCTCAGCTCTATCTAAAGCTGTCCAGTCTGACAGACAGTACCAGGTCTCAGCTCTATCTAAAGCTGTCCAGTCTGACAGACAGTACCAGGCCTCAGCTCTATCTAAGGCCGTCCAGTCGGACAGACAGTACCAGGCCTCAGCTCTAAGGCCGTCCAGTCTGACAGACAATACCTGGCTTCAGCTCTATCGAAGACTGTCCAGTCTGACAGACAGTACCATGCTTCAGCTACAGTATATCTAAGACTGTCCAGGCAAATTACGAAGGGGCTGGTACTTAAGAAGCTTTTCTTTAAAAGCCTGCTCCATGTAGCAATCGAAAAAGAAGAAGCCTACCTACATTACCACCGACCACTGGCCATCCCCTTACTTCCACGCACACACTCATGCATGCACACCACACCACACCATCTGCACCTCTGCACTAAAAGGCCCTTGGTCTCATCTGTTGACCTCATCAAAGCAGGCCGGGCACAGGACCAATTTCTACAGCATCATGTCCACCAGCACTGATCCTGTAAAACTCCAGCACACATTAGTCGCTGTGGTTTACTCTCCCTCAACACTGGGAATGGCAAGGGTACTGTAAAACTGTGGGCCGTTTTATGGCCTAGTGGGCTGAGAGAGCCAGGCAGGCTGACTGGAGATGTGATGTCACTTCCAGTGGGCTCAGTCTGGGGCTGATTGCCCTGTGTGAGGGTCAGGGAGAGGTGAGGAGTTCCACAGTGCCAGATTCAGGCCAGTGATCACACAGCCACAAAACAAATGACTCATTTTTACTGCCCTCAGCCCCTCCCCCCCTTTCTTCCATCTCTGATACCCTGCTGCTTCCCTGAGGGGAACATCAATATCCTGCCAGGCTCTGGATGCATCTGTGGAGACGTTCGTCACGACGGAATCAGAGCCTGTCCTAAGCCTATTGACTCAGGGTTTTTAAAGATCTGGGACACTTTTGTTTTGTGCGGGTGAACTGACATCTCAGGGCATGGTCTGTTAACAAACAACTAAGGCACTGAGCACTCCATTGGCTCAGGCTGGTCACACGGAACCATATTACATATGAGATTCTGGATACATTCCCCCCAACCCGTCGGACGTGGCAGAGAGAGTGTCCGGCCCCACGTCTCAGTCCCTAGCTTTAACACTGCAATAATCCATGATTAAGTTTAGCCTGGGGGCTACGTGTTCCACTTGGAGGACTGTCCTTTAGTCCAAACCCGGGGACACCGCCTTGTTATTACTCCACCCTGGGGAAATAGTGTCTCCAGATCTGCCCACCCCCACCGTCTCATTCCCTAGTTATTATGTTGGTGGTTTAGGTTCGGGGGGACTAGGAGGGACTGAAGAGGTGTCTTCTAGCGACTGTGCATCAATCTGGGTTTCTGGACTGGGTTTCTATACAAACACTTTCTGAAAATTTGCTGATGTAAAAAGGGCCCTATAAAATACATTTGATTGATTGAATTTAAGTCCCAGTTGTTACAAAACATTAGTTTCTGTGAACAGGGGACAAGGTTGGTCTGAAAAGTATGTTTAGGTATCCTTATGAATCCTATGAATGCTCCCTCTAACTTTCCTGTTGTCCTGTTTGACTATAGGAGGATATGAGCCCTTGGACCATACCTAAGGACTACCTGGCCCTAAAGATTTGATATGTTCCTGTCCAAAGTCCTCCTGGATTTGTTGCAGATGAAGATGCTGCATGATGATTCCTGGAACACAGCCCAGACCCCACCTGATTGTCCCTGTCCTTGTCCACATGGTAAGGCTGCAGACTTGGATCCTGTTTAAGGACTCTGGTCACAGCCATTCATTTACCTGCTTGTCTTGTGATTACACAGAAACATTGACGTGGCCAAAATGCCATGCACTCTTATAATCTTCACATGGCACAGTCAGAATAGGACTGGCCACCCCTCTGAGTCTGGTTCCTCTCAAGGTTTCTTCATAGGATTTGCCCCTACAAGGGAGTTTTCCCTAGCCACTGCGCATTAACACTTTTTGCTTCCTCTATGGGGTTCCAGGCTGGGTATCTGTAAAAGCACTTTGTGACAACTGCTGATGTAAAAAGGGCTTTATAAAGTAAATTTGATAAGCTGCTTATACATGAAATGAGAGTTACCAGATAAGAGGAGCGGGACTGAATGGCAGTATCTTTCCCCAACCCATATTATGATATATCATCTTCACTTTTTTCTCTGTGGAAGCTGATTCACCAAGAGCCTTGGGACTTCTAACCGGACACGATTGATCAGGAACAACCGCCTCACTCAATTTGTGTAGTCGAGTAGATCCTGACCGGCAGTCATCTGGGGATCCCCAACGCAACCCTACTAAAGTTTATACATCTGGGTCAGGGCTTAGAATATCAGTGCTCTGAGGAGGAAGAGGCGGCAGAGAGGAGCGGAAAGAGAGGTGTGTGTGTGTGTGTGTGTGTGCGTTCCTTCCTCCTGACAGGCAGGCAGAGCTGCATAAAAGGCAGGCAGCCCTGAGCCAGAACACAGAGTTGTTTTCACAGTCGGCTCCCTCAGTACTGGAAATGACAGAATGTATCGACATCATTTACACCATTCTAATAGGCTAAACCAAATGATTTCCCTGAAATGCACAGCTCCTCACTCAATTGACTTTGTTAGCTTGAATTAATAGAAGTGACTGCACTAATGCACGACATTGGAGAAAGCAAATCTATGCCCTCGTGTTAAACAGACAAGCCCTCTCATTGTATGGACCATGAAGATAAGCAGACAGAGCCTCTGTGGGCAGACAGAGGCGAGTGTGTGTGTGTGTGTGTGTGTGTGTGTGTGTGTGTGTATGTGTGTATGTGTAAGAAGTGTGTATGACACAAATCTCCTGACAAGTTGACAGGATGCAAATGCCTCATGGTCAGAAATAGCTTCTCTATACAAGTAACCAGCTATATTTAGGCAAAACATAGGAGCCTTTCATTTGAACTGTTCTAGATATTGCCCACATAGATTTCTCCTTTTCAAATTAAATGTTTTTAAAAGACCAGAATATAATTTGATGAAGCATCCAGAAGGCTCTAATTGCAGTGGTTTGTCACGCTATCTCATTAGCATAAAATGCTAATGCAATCAAACATATTGTTGTGAGCTTTTTTGGGATTAAAACCAAAATCACTAGAAAAATATGTTTTCAACCCATTCCAATTTGTTACAATGTCGAAGTCATAGTTTAAGCTTTTAGTTGTCTCTTGAAAAACATTTACGTTCAGAACATTACTAACTAAATCAGAACTTCCAGCCAACGTAGTGCCATACTGGTAATGTTACATGAGTGTAACGCTGTTAATTTTATCACTCTTGAGTGAAGAGTTAATATGCCTTGTAGTCACTGCTAGGGGGGCGCTATTGGTGTATTTAAATCGAACTGCTGGGAATTTTCCTGAATAGTGATGATGATATGAGAACTGTGATTTGAGGAGCAGGTTCAGAAGCAGCAAAAAGCTAGAAAAGCGTACGATTAACGATTCAAAATAATTAAAATCAACAGATTTTGTAAGTGTAATCCTCCCAACCATTATTACACTGGGAGAAGTATTTTCTTTTCTCTGGTGAGTTCCATCGTATATTGGCCATGGTGAGCTAGCTTTAGTGTGACGATGATTAGTGTGTTGCGTTACACGTGGGCTTGCTAGCCAGACTCATTTCAATCATTACAATTTGTTTCTGTGGAATATGAACCTAGTAATATTTCTCAAAACAATGTTATATAAAAAAAAAAAGAGAATGTTGTATTTTGTGTATAGATATATAGATATAGAAGATAAGCTATAGATGGATTCTGCTATACAGAGTGATATATGATATTGACTGTGACTACAATTTGTATTGCGGTGTATTAGGGTATAAGATAACACTGCCGTGATTTAATTTGCTGTAAGTTAATTCTTTAAGCTAGTCCTTAAGATTTTGATTAGTTGAATTAGATCAGGAAATTATTGTGACTTGGAAATACTGATATTTGATCGTGCGCAGTGCAGGTTGTTTTTTTTAATGTAAGATTTAGATACGAGAAAGAGAAAGAGAGCATGCTCTAGAAACCAGACGGCCGCCACTGAAGAAACGTGAGGGGGCTGAATGTCGGATCGTCCTGCCCGCCAGTCTTCCTGCTGTAGCCTGGTCTGGAAGTGACAACTGGAGAACAGATAAGCTCCAAAATCATTCCTATTATAAAACTTACTACCCGGGTAGATGAACCTTTTTACATAATCTATATTTTGATACTTTTGGATGGAAAAGAGCTCTTGTACAACGAAAAAGGGACTGATTGAGTTGAACCTTTTATTTTGTAAAAGGTTTCTTGATTTACAATAAGTGCACTTAAACTGACATTGAGACAGGCCTACTCTACTGTTTACTATTCATTGATGTGTTTGTAAAAGAAATGTTGCCTAAACATTTTTTGTTTGAGTAATTTGATTATTGAACTGGTCCATCGTTATTCATACAAGTCCTCCTTAGCTGAACCTAGTTTTATTAATGTGTCTTATTTGTTTTGCAGTGTGCTAATACACCTCCATAATTGAAAGTATAACATGAGCATGAACTATATGACACACATAACTTTCAATCTGTTTGTTTAAGGAACAACAAATATGCATACAAATATAAAAAATGCAGCTTTTTTCAACACAATGACAGATCCAACTTTACCCTAAACACCCACTCCCTCCACCCCCACACTCTTGTTAATAATTGCTTTCATAGGATATGCTAATTTCTTTATCATTTTCTGTTTCCTAACATGAATATTTAACTACCTGTACATTAACATGTACAGGTGGTGTATAGTAAAATGTCCCATAAAACGTTTCTCTGAAATATTTAATGATTCAGGTTTTTTCACCATGTTTCACACGTACATTTTAAGATGCGGTGGACAAAATAAAGACTGCATGGAAAAGAATTGTTCATTTATAAATTTTAACTAAATCACAACTACAAAAGCAGCTGCATTGGTCACATTAGGTTGATGACCAATCAGCAGTACAAAATGGTTCTGGAAATCTCTATTATTTTTTTATGTTTTCAAAGCAACAAGGCAACTAACAGAGTTCCAAAGAGGTCAAATATTTGGTGCCCAAATTGAAGGTGCATCCATCACAAAAACTGCCAAGTTTCTCAATGTTTAAAGAGGACTAGCCTCAGAAATCATGACAGCATATGTCCAACATGGAGAAATTGCATCAGCAAAGGGGCACAGTGGTCACAAGTCATAGCTGAACAAAAGAGATAGATGGGCACTTAACACTAGAACCGCCAGGCCTTTTTCACCCCCTATTACCGCCACAGCCGAACGCCGTTTGGAGTCATTAGCATACGAATCGTCCCTATTAACATGGACATTCTCCTCCGCAGCATCACCATCCAGCCAGAGCATCAGTTCATCTACTGGGTCGTCATCAAACTATATAGAATAGTCTGGTGTTGAAATCAACCCGGGCTATCGGGTTGATTTCAACACCAATGCATAGCTCTAGTCTTCTAGATTACTGGCATTAAAGATCTTTCTATAGGTGACATGAGTCAGTTATCAAAAAACCGAGAGGAGTTATTAGAAAAAGATAGAAACGAGATATCATTGGAATTTCGTTTAGTGAAATTTTTTTTAGCCTAATACCTTTGTAAAATATTAATCTTCAGAAAATTCAAAGAGAGACGATAGGATGTGTGGGCGATTTAGTTTCTCTTTCCTTCCTAAAATAATGTAGATTTACATTTTCGATTTAAATTTGATGAATTACCCTACACAATAAGCTGAATCTCCTATTGAAAAACAGTAACACATGTGGTAAGTAGCCTATATCATTTGTATTATGTTTCACTAATAGCCTAATTAAGTTTTCATTCATCTTGGAATATCGCGCATTCATCCATTGACGTCATGCATTCAGTGAGGGGTGATTAGCGCCTGGGTACCATTTGGGTACCAACGCTGAGTGACGTGGGCTGTTGGTGGATTACTTCGGAAAACAGGGTAAAAAAAACAGGTAAATCATCTCTAAATCTTTTTCTGTTCGTCAGTTTAGAAATCCGACAACGGAACAATGTAATATACGCCTATTTAGGAAAAGTAATGGAAGGAGGAGGGTGTAGCTTTAAAAATGGCAGTTTTATTTTAATTACAAACTCAAACGCCAAGTGGCGTAGGCATTTGGCGGTTCTAGTGTTAACAGGACAGCACCTTAATTCCCCAAAAGAACAACTTAAAAATGATCTAGGAATTGAACCAGCACCTCGGTGACACAGTCACAACAAAAATCTACGTAAAAAACTTCACAAAGCTGGAATTTATGACAGGGCTTCCATTCAGAAACCGCTTGTATCCAAGGCCAACATACAAAGAAGCATAACTAACTGAAAGGAGCACAAAACCTGGACCCCTGAGCAATGGAAAAACCTATATAGTCTGATGAGTCATCTTTCATCCTACATCCAGTACATCTGGGTGGTTTTACGTTTGGAGAAAGCCAAAGGATGCCTTCAGCCCCCAGTGTCTGCTGCCAAGTGTTAAATATGGTGTTGGATCTGTAGTGGTATGGACAGTAATGTTATGGACAAGAATATGGACTCTTGTGGGAGTCACTGGGTCCAGTGATTGGTCGGGATGGTCATATAACGGCCAAGGTATGATGACATTTTACAGGACCAGATGCACCCTATGGTGGAAACACTGTTCCCTCATGATATTCCAGTATTCCAAGATGATAATGCCCCTATACACGCTAAACAAATTCAAGAGTGATTTTATGAACACCAGGATGAGGTCAAACACCTTCCATGGCCTCCCCCATCACCGGATCTGAACATCATTGAGCCTTTATGGGAAATTCTGGAGTACAGAGTGCAAAGTAGATTTCCATCTCCTTCATCCCTCAAACAACGGAAGCCCTTTCTTCTTGAAGACTGGAGCAATATCCCACAACACTCAGTTCAGGACTTGTATGACTGTATACCAAGAATGACTGGAGCTGTTCTAAAGGCAAAGGGTGGCCCAAAAATATTTTCATTATTACTAGTATAGGTATTGTTTTCTAGTCCAAAAATGTATTAATTGATGAGCTCATCATCCGCTAAGAATCTCCTCTTTTCAAAAATGTATAGCTAAAACCAAATATATGTTTGGTTCAATGAGACTGATTTTCACGGTGCACTCGAAGACTTTCATTTGTTGTCAGTAAAGAACCATCTGAACAAGGTAAACTATGCAAAATTGCTTTGACACAAAAACAAAATGCAGTAGGTCAATTTCTGCGACAAAACTGTTGACCTTAGATGCTACCCTCTGTTTCTCGGCCGGGAACTGACTGTAACAGAAGGAAAAGAACCTGTGATCATGTACAGATAGAGTGACTAAGTCTTACCTGTCGTTCATCTGGACACCTGGTGTGCTGCTTGTGGCAACGCTATTGTGCTGAGTCTAACTTGAAATAAAATATTTATTTCTATAGTGGACTTGAAGCACTGGTGCTGTTCACATTTAGCCATGAAGCCAGTTGACCATATCATTTGTAAAATAGAGACTGTATCTTTAGATGAAAGAGGCTCAACCTGCAGGGGTAGTGTTAAAGGGATAGTTCGTCCAAAATTCATATTTTTCTCAATGCCCTGTCACCAAAAGATAATCAGGAAGACACAGTTATTTTTTAAAACAATAAATTTTTCAGCTCTGTCCCAGCGTTATTAGCATCGTCCAAATTCATGAATGGAAACGGTTCATACTGCTATCGCAAAGCTACATTACAAGCGGAAAACTTCTCCAAAAGACGACATTCAGTAATGTAGAGGTAGCATCAATGTTTTTAAACTGTACACTGACGAAACAGCTGACGGAATTGGCTGAATTCAAACTGACACTAGCGAACTATTTCCTATAGCCACCATACACAGCTTCTTTTCTTCAGCAGTGATGTCATCGAGGTGAGTGTGAACTTTAACCTCAACAAGCTATGTGAAGATAGGTTGCTTCGCTTAGCTGGCCCACTTTCGTCGGTGGACATCAGAATAATATTTGTAATTGTGGAAAATGCCTTGGTCATAAGAAAGGTACAAGGGACGTGGGAGAGGAGACTTGAGATTTCACTCATTTCCATATCTGTAAGGTCTGTTTACAGTTCCATCTCTCAACCACATCACCAGGATGACATATAGCCTCCAGATCCCAAGATCCTCCAGATCCCAATCACAACGAACACAGCACTGCTCCCAATCACCGAAATACTAAGCCTGTTCAAGAGTTTGTGATAGCTTTCAAACGTTCTTTGATCCTTTTATGTCTTCCATATTATGCCTTCTGATTGAGCATATCCTAGTCTGTATTATTGTTATATTTTTTTTAATCTATTTTTGCTTTATATATTTCCTAATTCTTACTACGTAGATGTCGTGTGCCATGTCTCAATAATTTCATTGTGCAGGATGACGCTGTGTTACTCGATGCATTTGATTAATAAACTTTGAACTTCTGGATTTCCTTTGGATCGTCTTCTGCCTGATCACATCTTGACCACGCTGTTTGCCTGCTCCCGGGGTTTTTGGTTTGAAATTAAATTCTACTCGCTCTGCAATTGGGACAACACCTCTGCTTCTCCTGAGTTGTACTGTGGGAGAATCAATGGAGCAACTTCACCAACGAGACATACAAAGTTTGTGAAAAACATTTTACTGAGCATCGTGACCCACGTTCACTTAGAAGAGGACTAAAGGCGAATGCAATTCCATCAAGATACCCAGTCGAACCCGTGGAGACAAGACAGATTGTAAGTAATATTTCCAATTGCTATGCTATCATACATAAAGTACATATTGCCTCTGGATATTCTGGGCAAGGGTTGGGGATTAATGGATTCACCATTGCTCCCCTTTAGCTGCTGGTAAGCTTCTATTCAGTCAATTTGTCATCTGTGTATTATGATAAGAACAAGTAAGGCTCTAACCACCGAAATATTTTCTCTTCCTGCTCATATTCAGACATATTATATAGCATATGTATTTTAATTTCTCGCTCAAGCAAATACAATTTGACTGTCCAAGGTGAATATCAAAGATGAAATCGTTAACTTGCTTTCTAGCTAGCGAATACTATCTTTTACTGTGATGTATACACTTATTCTTCTCGAAAGAATGCGTGGATTGATACAATTGTGAACAAAACTGACCGGTAAACACAGGAAATACCCGTTCATCTGAAATGAGAATTATATGCAAATATTAAAACTTTATTTCGAGGAATACAACATTGTCATGTTCTTTAAACAACACTACTTGTCTTTGTTTGGAGTGTTTTAGAGTAGTTTTCCGCTTGCAATGCAGCTTTGTGATAGCGGTACGAACCGTTTCCATTCATGAATTTGGATGACGCAATTAACGCTAATAACAGGCTGGGACAGAGCTGAATAATGGATTGTTTGAAAAAATGACTATGTGTATTCAGGTATATCGTTTGTGAGTGGACTTTGAGAAAAATATGAATTTTGGATGAACTATCCCTTTAAGTAGTGAGCACAAAACCCACACCAGACACACACATCACACAAACAAACAGACACACATCACACTAACAAACAGAGATGAACAATATCTTACCGCCACAAACAATCTTCCCGCACACCCATCAATGACCAAACTGCCTGGTTGTGGTCATGTTGCAGTCAATAAAATTTGTCTATAAAGTCTTGTTTTAGTAAACACATTTTCACAAAAACCCTAAGAGGCATGTGTGAGATTTCCAAATGTACATTCGAACACGAAGAAATAACCTTTCCACGTTTTCCTCTGAGCTGCCATCTGCCACCCAAATGCTGCTCAACAAATGTCTCACACGGAGGTTTCACATGAAACTTCGGCATCATCCATTAGTGGAAGTTAAATGGATGTTCTGTAACGAGACCCTGGTTTATTTAAAATGAAGCTTAAAATAAATACCTACAAATGGTAGGCTGGTTGGCCGGAGCCAAAGAGGGAGAATATAGCATATGCAAGTGAAGGACTTCTCTGTTTCTCTCCAGTGTACACAGAGCCTTTGACATAAAAGTAAATGTTTAGATCTGGGAAATTTATGCACAGGCTTACTTCCCTTCGCTGACATGGGACACTCATGTGAAAGCCATTTTCTGAATAGGGAGGTGGGGAATCCATACTGTACCGTTCATACGGACACCAAACTCACTCCATACTGTACCGTTCATACGGACACCAAACTCACTCCATACTGTACCGTTCTTACGGACACCAAACTCACTCCATACTGTACCGTTCATACGGACACCAAACTCACTCCATACTGTACCGTTCATACGGACACCAAACTCACTCCATACTGTACCGTTCATATGGACACCAAACGCACTAAACAAATAGTGAATAAATAGTGACCGCTTAAAAGGTCAGCTTAAGGGCAAAAATGCAAAAATAACATCTTAAACTGATCAATGTGAATTTTCAGTAGAGATCCTGTCAAAACGTCATGAACAAACAATCCAATCAACTAACTTTCCGGTCTCCAGATCTGCTCGGATACTACAACAGTATCTGGCCAATGGAAGTAGCAAGTCAACATTTAGTTATGGCTCTTATCCACAGTGACTTGCTGTCAGTGACTTGCTTTAACTTTACTCAACAAAGTAGCTGACAGCAGTCAGCACAGGCACAGCCTAAAGGCACACCATGTTCCTGTTTCATAGAAGAGGGATGGTCTGAAAATACTCACCGTCAGAAAGACAGGACCCTGCACCCCAGAGCTAAACATCCCATAGTACTCATCGTAAGAGTAGGGGTGTTACCTCTGGTATTCTGACAAAATATCCAATCCGGCCCTCTTCCGGTCATGGCCCCCTAATCATCCTTATATTTCAATAGGCACATTCATCTACTCTCCCTTTCCCTTGCTGTAATTATTACAAAGGGTGAAGCACTGAAGGTGTCATGTGTGAATGTTAATCTGGACAGGACCATAAACTAAAACATAAAATAAGAATGTCCATTATACGGTCTACTGAGAACACATCTGATTGTCCCAGAAGTGTTGACTGTTACATCATTCATGTTGATGTTACAGAGCCAAATGAAAGCCAGGATGGTTCGTCATCTGACACGGTTCATGAGAGAAAAAAAACCTGAGCTTGGCACAGTAAACGGGGGTCAGGCAAGTACCCTCCGGCTGCACCAGAATGTGGTTGTATTAAACCGAGTGTACAAATGTTTACCTACAATTATATGTTCTACAAAATATGATGACCCGATTCATAATAAATAAGACCCTCAGGAACATGTACTGTTTGCCCTTCAGAAGCTTTTTTGGGCCGAGCAATAAATGACACTTTGGGAGAAAGAACATTTACATTTTAGTGATTTTTCAGACTCTCTAATCCAACGTTACTTACAGGAGCAATTGCCTCGCTCATGGACAGGATGGATTTTTTTTTTACCTTTCCCGCTCGGGGATTTGATCCAGCCACCTTTCAGTTACTGGTCAGATGCTCTAACAGATGGTGTCTACGTCTGTTCCTAAGCCCGTCTCTAGAGACAGGTCAGCTTTTATGATCTTATATTGGTGGAGATTTAGTGAAAAGCAGAGGCCGAATGACCTGCTCTGTCTGTGTCTCAGAGCCTGGCCAGGAGCCTGAGAGTGGAGCTGGGGGTCCCTCGATACAGCAGTCGATGCATACAATTTGGCCTCTGCTTCTCCGGGTTCCAGTCTAATCAATACAAACTTTAAGACTCCAGAGAGATCACCCTCAAGTCTCCACGTCCTTTCAAATCAGCAGTAGGTAGACCAGACTCCCTGGGCATCTAGCTCCTCCCAGCACAGTCGTCTCAGCTACGCCTTCCAGAAAAAGAGTGTGGGTCTGGGATTTCTGCAAGACTTGGATACTGAAGTAAATTCTAAAACAGTTTGTCTTTCCTCAAGGTGTCTTACAGGCAGCCTTTCACACTCCTCAGGCCAGGCCAGGCCAGGACAAGCCAGACCAGCCTGCAATATTAGTCCAGTCATGGGTGAAGTGTTGGATCTATGTTAACCAGTAGCTGGATCTATCCTGACCACAGCCTGTTAGCACTGCTTGTTCATTCAAAAGCAATATAACCTGGTTAACACTTCATGAAATTTAACTGTTTACCCGAAACACAATTATATTGTTTAGAAAACTCTCTTTCTGTTTGCTGAGATCGTGACTTATCTTGAATTGACAAACAGCAAGTGGCAGGATGTTGTTTAGTCGATAAAAATAACTGACACGCCGTCCTAGTGAACAAGACAAATAGGAATGCAAAATTCCTTTATACTTTTTCCTGAAACACATGCCATTATGTTGTTGACAAAAATTGTCCCACTGTTGAAATCAGGACGGTATCACGAAATGGCACAAATACGAACAGCAAGTGGGTGGATGTTGTGTTGATGATAACAATACCTGACACGCCATGCTAGTAAATGACACAAACAAGAGCATACAACTCCATCATAAGTCATGATCATCTTGATGTGGCCACTATGTTTTTCGGCTGTTCCCTTTTTCGTGCTGTTTGATTGCATCTTGTTGTTCATATGGTTTCTTTATTGTTATTTCTCTACTGTGATGAAAGAAGCAGAGGATGCCTTTTTTATTTGTATGCATATTTGTTATTGCTTCAATAAAAACACATTTGAAACAAAACGTTCTGTTATCGTTGCCTACTAAACAGTAAACACAGTGACATCTTTCCACCCTAACACAGTTTTAGTCCTTTGTAAGATAACAGTGCTTCCAGAAAATAAAATGGGTTTTTCCACTTTCAAACACAACTGAGTAGGACACGTTGCTAATCACAAGGGCGATCTAGATGTTGACTCCAGTGGGAAGCAATACGGCCGCTTACTGAATTTGCCTGCCCTTCACAAAACAAAATGAAGGCTAATTATGAATGACATACACTGCATTCTGATTGACCACTTGGCTATAGACAAGGCTCTGTCGTGCGGTGGCGATTAGAGGTAGTAATCAGAACTGTCAGCCTCCATGTCCCGCATCTTCCCTCAGCCAGCTTCAGCTATAGGCCCTCTAATGAGTAGCATCCAGGCTAGATTAATCAGATCACCATTAGGTCCTGTCCTGTCAGTTTTCTCAGATCAGGGCTCTGAACCTACACACACACACACACACACACACACACACACCCGTTTTGTATATATGCACAAATGTGCTCCTTGACACACACGTCAGAACAAGAGAGAGAAAGTGAGACAAAGTGCTAGAAACCTGGTGACGAGGCATCAAACAGTTATATCATCATACAGCCAAGACTACAGAGGTGTAAAAAGTACTCGGCTGTGTTTACCAGTTTTGGGAAATTCCTAATTATGTCATAAATTACCAGGTAATGGGAGTTCATAACTAAGCAGGGACCTTAAAATTAAAAAAATACTTATTCTCTTTATTTAATTGATCACTGGCCATTCATGGACCCCCTTTACCTGGTCATTTAGGTCTTAATTAGAAACTTCCCAAAACTGGTGATCACAGATGAACCCAGCCAAGGACTTTTACTTTGTACTTTATACAGTTAAACCAATAGCCGTTCAACAGGATGGTCCTCTAGTCTCGGGTCATGAAGACCTGAGGAGATACAAACCTGGAGGTTTAATTTCACTCTCTAATGACTGTTTAAAAAGGACAGCACTACTGAAAATATGGTTGTCAATCCCTTGTCTGTTATGTGGGGGAGGAAAATATGCACAGTTTCATTGTATACTTTGATGATCCTCATTACATAGACTTGGAATACAGTATTGACTAAGGAGAATTACTGTGGAAAGATGACTGCACTATTTGGTTAGGGCCTACATTTCTGTAACAAGACGGTGTGTGTATGTACGTATGTGCGCGTGCGTGTGCTGATTCCAACTTATCCATCAATTCAAGAGGTTCCCAGACATTCCAATTCTACTTACGGTCAATGCTGTTCAATGAAGGACATTTGTTGTACTTCGTGATTCGATTGGAATTTAAATGGAATTGACCCCAACCTTGTTACACAGTGGAAACCCGCGTCTGCCACAGAGAGGGGAGTAAACATCCTGTCATCTAAGGTCCAGGGCCAGGATATGTGATGTAACAGCTGGCAGAGAAGAGGAGGGTAGAAGTCTCCAGCCAGCCTGCCAGGGGATGTCTGCAGAACCAGAAGCCACTGATTCAGATGTGTTCAGTGCTGTGTATGGTGGGATCCTGGCACCAGCCCACTGCTGTTGTGGGTAATATCCTGGCCCAGAACACGAGCTACAGCAAAACCCACCACAGGGACAGATTTGTTAGCAGATTTCCACTTCTCTTTGTGTTCATCTGCGCTGTCTCCCTGGCTGGCAATCATCAGAGCTCTCACCGGGAATACCACCAGGGAATCCAAACCACAACACAACACCACCAAAATGGACTTATTACAGAGGCTGGAGCCAATCTGCTTTGAGCATCCATTGGAAAGATTTATTTACTCCTAACAAACATATATAACAATAAACCGACAATCTGGCCAAATGTTGGTCATATTTGCATAATTATTTTTCGACGAGGAAGGCAGCAGGTGCATGATGCAGGGGTGTGTTTCTATTTTAGTTTGTGTGCACGTAATGTTTGCAAATGTTCTGTGTGTGTGTGTCTAATGAGAACTATGAGTGCAGTTTAGCACCGTGTTCCCAAATGGCTCAGGGTGTTTGCAGTAGCTCAGTGTGTGGGTGTCTGGGTGACTGCCTCAAGGCATTGCTGTTTGTTAACAATGTTAAAAGTCTACTCTCACTAAGATACATTCTTTGTTCCTGACAACACACATCCAGCATGCAGCCTCCACTGGAGCCAAGGCAAAGCACCTGCTATCTGCATCACACACACAAGTGGAGGCAGTCGGCTTGACACCCACACCTCTTGTGAGGTTTCAATGATGCCATGGCGCTGACTTCATGAAATAAGGACGGATAAGTGAACAGCCATTAAGAACGACTTAGGAAGTGTTTCATCAACTGTGGATCCGTGTTTAAGGGGTGTATGAAAGGCACAGTATTGTCAAAGAAACGTTTGGGGCGTTTTCATGACAATCACACAGCAGTTCCACCATGGTCTAAGTCTGAGCTTTCGCAGTGCCACCGGCTGACATGTGGCTTGGAGGTCCATAGGGTGTATACTGGTCAAGCATCACCAAGGGAGCATCGTCAGCAGGGATTCTGTTATCTCGCTGTGATCTAGCAACACCATCAGGCTGGTGATGTGACCTTCTGGTTGAACGTGCAGTATGGGAAAACAGCCTAAAGGCTTGGCTTGTATGTCAAGAATAAAGACATCTTCTAATCCGCTGGGTGGATTCTGTGAGACAAGGTCATCTGTACATGTGGATACCATTAAATTGGGGACGGGGAAAAACACAAGACAATACACACAACTGGAATTTACACCTGTTTTCTACTTTGATGGACGCCATAATATCACATGGCTGACTTAATTATGATAGACAGATCTGAGTAGGGAGTTGCGCTCTAAAACATCCTGCCCGCTAATCGGCTCAGTTTGCCTAAATATCTTTCAATTTGTTTCCTAATGCTCATGTTATAATTTCAAGGACCAAAATGAGCTCAGGGAAGTAATTATACCGAAATGTATCTTGGTGTTATCTTAAAAATATTTACTCACACAGTTATTTATTAGACTTAAAGTGATTATTTCAAAAAATAAAATGAAAGACTCCGCGGGCTACATTCCAATTCTTTGTGATGTATAGTGCTGTCTCACAGAAGAAAATGGAATGTCCTTTGAGAAGCTCTTCAAAGTTCGGCGTAGCCTGTAAACCACCATTCATCCAGATTCCAGCAGTACAGCAGTACATTACAGTAGGCTACTGGCAAAACAGCAGGATCAAAAACAACCCTGCTCAAACTGACATTTAACACAAGCATCTCTCCTCTTGTGATTTTTCATCTTTGTCTTTTAACTCAATGATTTAGAGAAGCCGTGTCACCCTGTGCAGATGAATGAGAGGGATGAAGGTACAGTTGAGGGTGAGCTAACAGTTCTAGCGTCTGATTGGCTAATCTGAACCATAATTAGCTGATTCGTTTGCTCACAAGACCAGGCCCTCCACAAAACTCACTCTTCATTGTGAAATGTATAACGCGTCAATTGAAATCAACCTAAATCAATTGCATTAAAAAATAACGTCGCTGGGCGATATCAACAAAAATCAGAATCACGATAAGTGGACCCAATAACCTCTAACAATATATATCGCAACAAATTTGAGTTAAAAAAAAGGCTGAGTACAATTATGCTATATTCCAATGCAGTTTAGACATTCTGCTAACTAAATTAGTGTAATTAACATTAAGTACCTTGATAACAAATATATATATATATATATACATATATATATAGTTATCGAGGTAATTGGGTCCACTTAACGCAATAGTGATTTTTGTTGCTATCGCCCAGCCCTAACCCTGGTCCTATAAATATTCATTAACAGTAAGGGTCAGTGGCTACCGTATAAAGCAGGTCTTATACATGAGTGACATTTTTCCACCATTCTGTTGCTATGGCCAAAGATGATGCGATCTGTAATAGAAAGCCCAGGGGTACGCTGCAGAATGTCAGGGACCAGGGGGTCAGCAGGTTACTGGTTAAAAGAGCCAGCTGTTCACACAGCCGTCCCTGTCAGGGAGTGATAAGGGGCCATGAGTATACAGCAGCAGGCAGGAGGCAGGCCTGCTAGGCCCTGGGCTTGGGCTTAGAGATTTACACCATCCTAGCCTCTGGCTATCAGGGGGACTCTACAAGGCAACACCTCTATAAATCACACTAACACACACACTCAAACATACACACACCCACTCAGACTGAGATCCTAAGTCACCTTTCAAAGAAAGGAGGGCTACCATGACTGGAGCCTTTACTGTTAGGCTGGGATTCATTCAATAGGATATTTACCATAGGATATTTGCCTTTGGATATTTACCACAGGATATGCACAGTGTCTATATTTACTTTATTCATCCAATGCCCACATATTTCAGATTCTGAAAAGTGAAAGAATATCTGTGAGGGGTTTCCCCTGGTAATAGTTGCACGTTTTTGTATTCAGAACTCAAGATCATTCTGTGTTAATGACCACCAGAAAAAGAGCTACTGCCTAAATACTGCAAAGCAGGTTTGATTGAATTTTGCCATTATTGTTGTGCCAAGGCTGGATTTTAATGTTTGCATAAAACCTTAGCAGCACCACTCTTTAATAATGTAGGTATTTCACCATGCAAGCGATTTGTTTCGACCAGTTGAGAGGTTGAGAGAAATATCAGAATGGCCGCCTGAAGATAGAATCTGTAATGTGAAAGCCTATGACTCTATGCCTCAGGTTGCCTTGGCGACTGACAGCAATTGTGAATTGGTTGCCACCGGTGCATTGAAACGTTGCTACAGAGATAACCCTCTCTCTCAATATTAAACATTCTGCCGCTGTATTCATGTCAGTGAAAGAGACATTACACTTGAGTTTCAATTGAGTAAACAGCTAGGAAAACCCCAGGCAGACAGCCAGAGAGACAACTGAGCAGAGCTAGTGGTGTGTATTGACTTACCTCTTTATAGTCAAAAGACTGACAGTCAATCACAGAGACAGGGATGTCCATCAGAACAGAGCAGAGCCGAGCCCTGGCTCTGTGTGAGTGAACTGCACAATGCAGCACAGAGACACACTGCCATACTTCTGGGTTGACGCCTTCCACACGCCGGCTGCCTGACACACCACAGCTGTGCTGCTAGCAGGCTAAACGGTACTAGAAACGCCGAAGTCTGTTCACTATCAACACTATGAAAGACTTGTCCATGTGCTGAAACAACCTTCAGCCAAAATCTGAAGAAAAACGTATTCAGGAGCTTCTGACTGACGCAGCGGGCCAAAACACGGGCCGAGGTTCCAGGCTGTGTCACAGTCGTCTGTGGCCATGATTTCCAACGCACCAGTACAGGTTAGGAGAGGGTCGGGCGGGCATTCCGTGATACAGTTGGTGTCACTCTACCAACTCCTTGTGCCTAGTGGGGCGCCTGCAAGCTGACCGAGGTTGAAGGTGAAGTGGGAGATCCTCCAGCACACCGGTCTGGCTGACATCCTGGCTGAGGGAGCAGTGTGGTAAGAAGCAACGCGGCTTAGCATTTTACGTTGGACATGTACCCCCGATCCATGCCTCTCCCATTTTCAAATGATGAATAAAATCAGAGTGATCTACTGACAAAAACCTTGCAGGTAGAAGATTGTAGCTAAACTACAGCTCCGGAAAAAATTAAGAGACCACTGCACCTTTAACTTTCCTTTCCAAAAAAAGTCGAAAAGGAAGGTTTTGAGTGAGGAACAGAAGGGTAAAAATTAAGAGACCACTGCAAATTGAACGCTTCTGTTCCTCACTCAAAACGTCCCTTTTCGACTTTTTTGGAAAGGAAAGAAAAAGGTGCAGTGGTCTCTTAATTTTTTCCGGAGCTGTATAGCTGTGGCACTGGCATTAGTGTGGCGAATGGGATATTGGAGTGTACATGGTGGGTAAGGGTCAGGGACTGTACGTAGATTAGGGTGGAGGTGATGGTAGAGGTGGCTGTGAGGAGGTGAGGGTGGAGGTGATGATAACGGTGGCTGTTTGGAGATAACGGTGGAAGTGAAGCATGTCTAATCCCCTCAGATCACAGATGAGATATGCATGGAGCGCCACCTTGCTCTGCTTTCTGTCTCCTGAAAGGTTAATGCATGCACCACAGACAGACACCTGAGCCAGCTGAACATCCCACAGCTGACTGTGGAATAGGCAATTCTGTTAAATTAGGCCGGGACTTCTATGTTTTCTTCAGGCCTTGTCTATATACAGAATATTATCTATATAGTGTTGTATTGTTATACAATACAGTGTTTATGTACAATATACTACACTACCGTTCAAAATATGCGGTGACTTAAAAATGTCCTTGTTTTCCATGAAAACATACATGAAATGAGTTTGAATAGGAAATGTGGTAAAATGAATAGGAAATAGTAATTGACAAGGTTACAAACAATGATTTTTAATCAAAATAATAATTGCGTCCATCAAACTTTCATTTTGTCAAAGAATCCTCCATTTGCAGCAATTACAGCCTTGCAGACCTTTGTCATTCTAGTTGTCAATTTGTTGAGGTAATCTGAAGAGATTTCCCCCAATGCTTCCTGAAGCACCTCCCATAAGCTGAATTGGCTTGATGGTCACTTCTTACGTCCCATACGGTCAAGCTGCTCCCACAACAGGTCAATAGGTTGAGATCCAGTGACTGTGCTGGCCACTCCATTATAGACAGAATGCCAGCTGACTGCTTCTTCCCAAATAGTTTTTGCATAATTTGGAGCTGTGCTTTGGGTCATTGTCCTGTTGAAGGACAAAGTTTGCTACAATCAAGCGCCATCCACAGGGTATGGCATGGTGTTGCAAAATGGATGGTTTTGCGGATACTATTTAATGAAGCAGCCAGTTGAGGACCTGTGAGGTGTCCGTTTCTCAAACTAGACAGTATATTTGTCCCCTTGCTCAGTTGTGCACGGGGGCCACCCACTCCTCTTTCTATTCTGGTTACAGACAGTTTTGAAGCTGTTCTTTGAAGGGAGTAGTACACAGCGTCGCACAAGATCTTCAGTTTCTTGGCATGTTCTCGTAAGGAATAGCCTTCATTTTTCAGTAAAAGAATAGACTGCAGAGTTTCAGAAGAAAGGTCTTTTGAGCCTGTAATAGAACCCACAATTGCTGATGCTTCTGATACTCAACCAGTCTAAAGAAGGCCAATTTTATTGCTTTTTTAATCAGCACAACAGTTTTCAGCAGTGCCTACATAATTGCAAAAGGGTATTTTAATGATAAATTAACATTTCAAAATGAAAAAAACTTGGATTAGCAAAGACAACGTGCCACTGGAACACAGGAGTGATGGTTGCTGATAATGGGCCTCTGTACACCTACAGTATGTAGATATTCCATTAAACATCAACAACTTCCAGCTACAAAAGTCATTTGCAACATTAACAATGTAGACACTGTATTTCTGATCAATTTGATGTTATTTTAATGGACAAAAATTTGCTTTTCTTTCAAAAAGCAAGGACATTTCTAATTGACCCCAAACTTTTGAACGGTAGCGTATCTATACACAGCACACTATCTATTCACTGTAAAATGTCTTTATACAGTATAGTATATGGTATCTATATACAGTATACTATCTATACACTGTAGTGTCTTTATACAGTATAGTATATGGTATCTATATACAGTATATTATCTATATACAGTACACTATCTATACGCTGTATAGTGTCTTTATACAGTATATTATATGGTATCTACAGTATCTCACAAAAGTGAGTACACCGCTCACATTTTTGCAAATATTTGATTGTATCTTTTCATGTGACAACACTGAAGAAACGACAATTTGCTACAATGTAAAGTAGTGAGTGTACAGCTTGTTTAACAGTGTAAATTTGCTGTCCCCTCAAAATAACTCAACACACAGCCATTTATGTCTAAACCGCTGGCAACAAAAGTGAGTACACCCCTAAGTGAAAATGTCCAAATTGGGCCCAAAGTGTCAATATTTTGTGTGGCCACCATTATTTTCCAACACTGCCCTAACCCTCTTGGGCATGGAGTTCACCAGAGCTCAAAAGGTTGCCACTGGAGTCCTCTTCCACTCCTCCATGACGACATCACAGAGCTGGTGGATGTTAGACCTCCACCTTCCGTTTGAGGATGCCCTACAGATGCTCAATAGGGTTTAGGTCTGGAGACATGATTGGCCAGTCCATCACCTTTACCCTCAGCTTCTTTAGAAAGGCAGTGGTCGTCTTGGAGGTGTGTTTGTGGTCGTTATCATGTTGGAATACTGCCCTGCGCCCCAGTCTCCGATTGGAGGGGATCATGCTCTGCTTCAGTATGTCACAGTACATGTTGGCATTCATGATTCCCTCAATGAACTGTAGCTCCCCAGTGCCGGCAGCACTCATGCAGCCCCAGACCATGACACTCCCACCACCATGCTTGAGTGTAGGCAAGACACACTTGTCTTTGTACTCCTCACCTGGTTGCCGCCACACAAGCT
This sequence comes from Esox masquinongy, assembly GCA_016801175.1. Classification (NCBI taxonomy): domain Eukaryota; kingdom Metazoa; phylum Chordata; class Actinopteri; order Esociformes; family Esocidae; genus Esox; species Esox masquinongy. The sequence continues at coordinate 24,050 of JACXGI010007360.1, forward strand.
TGACACCATCTGAACCAAATAAGTTTATCTTGGTCTCAACAAACCACTGGACATGGTTCCAGTAATCCATGTCCTTAGTCTGCTTGTCTTCAGCAAACTGTTTGCTGGCTTTCTTGTGCATCATCTTTAGAAGAGGCTTCCTTCTGGGACGACAGCCATGCAGACAAATTTGATGCAGTGTGCGGTGTATGGTCTGAGCACTGACAGACTGACCCCCCCACCCCTTCAACCTCTGCAGCAATGCTGGCATCACTCATACGTCTATTTCCCAAAGACAACCTCTGGATATGATGCTGAGCACGTGCACTCAACTTCTTTGGTCGACCATGGCGAGGCCTGTTCTGAGTGGAACCTGTCCTGTTAAACCGATGTATGGTCTTGGGCACCGTGCTGCAGCTCACTTTCAGGGTCTTGGCAATCTTCTTATAGCCTAGGCCATCTTTATGTAGAGCAACAATTCTTTTTTTCAGATCCTCAGAGAGTTCTTTGCCATGAGGTGCCATGAGGCGCCATGTTGAACTTTCAGTGACCAGTATGAGGGAGTGTGAGAGCGATAACACCAAATTTAACACACCTGCTCCTCATTCACACCTGAGACCTTGTAACACTAACGAGTCACATGACACCGGGGAGGGAAAATGGCTAATTGGGCCCAATTTGGACATTTTCACTTAGGGGTGTACTCACTTTTGTTGCCAGCGGTTTAGACATTAATGGCTGTGAGTTGAGTTATTTTGAGGGGACAGCAAATTTACAGTTATACAAGCTGTACACTCACTACTTTACATTGTAGCAAAGTGTCATTTCTTCAGTGTTGTCACATGAAAAGATATAATCAAATATTTGCACTGTATAGTCTATACACTATCTATACACTGTATAGTGTCTTTATACAGTATAGTATATGGTATCTATATACAGTATATTATCTATATACAGTACACTATCTATACACTGTATAGTGTCTTTATAGAGTATAGTATATGGTATCTATATAAAGTATATTATCTATATACAGTACACTATCTATACACTGTATAGTGTCTTTATACAGTATAGTATATGGTATCTATTTAGTCTACTAGCTATATACAGTAATGTATCTAAACTAGTCCAGCACCCATCCTACACAGTTCAGCAACGGATGCGAAGGTAGTTTGGAAATACTTATTTCAGCAAAACCAACAGCCACTTGAGACATCCTGTAGAAGTCCCTGACTGTACGTTTCTGCTGACAAGTCAACTAAGCCGCTATCTTCCACTGACACTGGACATACTGTATAATCCATCACAGTCAACAGCGAGAAATGCTGTCGGCCGATCTCCACAGCAACAGTCAAAACACATCGAATTCCCCCCGGCTAGGGTAAATAGTATCAGTATTGATGGGAAATGCTAACCTAACATGTATTAATCGGTACAGATTGACAAAATGGAAAATGAATGAATGTAAAGGCCTTGGATTTTTTCTATAAGATACAGAATTTATACAGACAGAAACCGGTCCATTGATTGCAGTCAGTGAGGAGCTTGGCACTTGGTCTACATCTCAGTGAGCTGCTCACTGCTTCCAATGCAGAGCCTCTTTTCAGATCAGTCAAAAATCTTGGTCCAACTGCTAGATAAATATTTTGTAAGCCAAGTTTGCTAGAATCGAAAAGTGTTTACAGCCTTGCATTTTAACAGGGCCTCCAATGCTGCTATACCACTTCCCTAGACTGAGCCTTAATTTCTTACCACACAACAACAAACATTTCATTTACATTGTTTAATTATTTACATGCTAAAGTCCTCTTATACCTCCATATGGCTGTTTGGCACAGTAGCCAGACCCCCCAACGATGGCACGAGGATGCCAGGTTTTAGAGCGAGAGAGAAGGGTGCCTGGTTCCAAGTTGGCCTGTTAGTCACTCTCTGTTGGAGAGGGAGATAAGAATGGCTTTGGCTACAGCTAGACAGCTTCTGGAGGAAGTACAAACCTACCTTGCAATCCCATCAAGAGTTTTTTTGTAGACCGGGACCCAGGGAGAAAAATCTCAATCTTTTTCAAAAGTGTTAAAAACTATTTAGGCTCAGGTTAATAGAATTACAGCGATTTCATTTGACCTCTTCCAATTCATTTAACAGCATAAGCAGCAGAACAAAAAGTGGTAGACACATTTAAAATGGCCACATCCTTCATAGAAGCCTTTCTTGTTACGGGCAGTGGTGGTGGGCCCATCCCTTTCTCCACATCCCATCTTTGACTAGTCAGAGGGAGACGAGATGAGAGGGAGGATGAATGAACAGCGGGCAGAGTAGAGGTGAGAGAGAGGATGATTGAACAGCGGGCAGAGTAGAGATGCTGTTGGGATGTCTTTTCCATTCCCAGAGTGAATTAATGTGGCCTCCCCAACAGCCCTCCCACACCCTGTGGGATTCTGATTAACCCCAGCCCTCGGGACCACAACCCCGGCCCTCGGGACCACAACCCCGGCCCTCGGGACCACAGCCCCGGCCCTCAGTACTACAGCTTCCAGCCCACCATCCCTTATGGAGGGCACCGTCCCTTATTTATCTACCTCAAACCCTGAAAGCTTACAACACACCGCGTGTACCATGATCGTATTAAAACAGCCAAATCAATCAATCAGTGCAGGGCCTGTGTGTTAGCGGAGCGGTGCAGTAGTAGTAAGGTGCTGTTGAATGGCCAGAGTTAGCATTCAGAGGACAATAACACAACACCAGCCTCCCCAGACAGACCAGGCGAGTGGAGCACAGAGGAAACAAGCTGAGTGTAACACTCCTCAGGCTTGGCTGATCTTTCATTGCCTCCCCCACCCTGGGTCATTACTGGGTGAGGCAACACTCCCCCTGCCGCTCTGTGACACTGGGCCCTGGGCAAGGTCATATCCCTAGCAATGGGATCATCTAACCTTTTTCACCCAGAGACCCCCTCCCAGTCCCTCAGTCAAACCAGCGACACCCTTTATGTTGCACCAACAACTCAAATCACTCCATGAGTGATGTTATAAAGACAATTTAATGTATTTGACTACTTATTATAAAATGTGATAAAGATCTTAAAGCCCTTTCCTCTCCCTGGGCCCAGTTCTCCATTCCACCATTCCGGACCTCCTGGTTTAATACCTCTGTGAGTCAAGCATTAACAGTTTCTCCTGACTTCCCTACCATTCCTGCAGGCAGGTATCACATTAAGATTGGAAGAGCCACACTGTCATAGTTGTGAAGGAGTGCTTCACTGAACCGCCTTTAGCTGTGACAGCTGGTACCATGAAGGTAATATGAAAAAGAGACTGGATCTAAAAAGACTTGGTCTAAACAGACTGGGTCAAAAACGACTGGGTCTAACGACATAGGGTCTAAAACACCTGGATCTAAAAAGACAGTGCTGCTAAGTTTTCTTTCAATAAACCTGGCCGGGCAAATAAGGGTTCACAAACTACTGTAAATGGAGGTCTATCATTTTATTATATTTTTCCCTTAAATTCTGTTGATTTTCTAAAATTCAGTCCTGAGTATTTTTAATGGTTTAGAATATTTCTTGCTATGATTATTACAATTCCTTTTAGAGCAATAAGATATATCTGAAAACATTTAAGATGTTTTTTCTTATGATACTCTCCTGCAAGGTAAGACTAGTTTTGATAAGGTTTTGGGTAAAGTGATTAGGAGTTCATAAACTCCTATTAGCTGCAATGGAGGTGAGTATAAAGTGCCTACAGTATTTAAAATTCAATTTGAAGAGACACGATACAGTACATGAACACAATAAAAAAGTCCCAGGAATAAAACCTTTTAAATGCTTTTTAGAATGCTTAAAACATTTACTCAGCTTTGTACTAGAAAACATAACTACATGCACTGTCTGTCCAAAGTAAAATCATGAGATTCTGTAACAGCAGCATTTGTAAATGCACCAGGCATGTTGTCAATAAAGTCTATGCATTAGCCTACCTCATGAAAACATCACACTGAATGTGTTTAGCTTGCAAAGTACATACAGCTATCCAGCTTAATTATTTAAGTCCATCCACTCAACCATATTGGCAAGAGAGTTAATACAGCCTTACAAAAGAGTTTGATTACCAGACGACTACTGCACGCTTTGTTGTTAAGTTCCTGATTTGCAATTGGCACACCGAGGTCTTTTTATGGATTGCTCACACACAAGGCCAGCATGGTTCCCATCAGCTGATGATCAAACGCGCACAGCACAGACCACAAACATCTAAAGAGACGGGTTCTAAAGAGCAGGGGTCTAAAAACATGCTGAAAACATTCACCAGCTAGTGCGTTTCGTTTTTGCTTTTCAAGCCCATAGTGACTAAACAGGGGTGGGATGATATAAGCTGTAAGGTGTCTAAAACCTTGTGAGGTACATTAATGAGATTTTACGGTGGAACATGTGAAAACTGCTTGTACTTCTGAATTGTTTCAGAAGCTGCTTATAAATTTACCTTGTGATCGACCTTGTTGGAGACCCCTGAAGGAGACTGGGTCTTAAGGAGACTGGGTCCAAAGGAGACGGGGTCCAAAGGAGACGGGGTCCAAAGAGACGGGGTCCAAAGAGACGGTGTCCAAAAGAGACGGGGTCCAAAAGAGACGGGGTCCAAAAGAGACGGGGTCTAAAGGAGACTGGGTCTAAAGGACACGTGTCTACATCCTCGATCAGGCTTCTAATCACTAGCAGTGCTAGGGATTGTTTACTGGAGGAGGTAAGAAGGAACAAATGTTACATCCATTAAAACATTTGCGCTGGAATGGGGTCATTGGCAAACCCAGACCCCCAATGGAGGAGTGACAATGTTAAAGAAATAAGGCTACATGGCTCTAACCCAGTCAACTCTCCTGTATCATGTCCCAGGTCCAAACCCTTTCTATCCACTGCTAATGCAAACATACAACACACTGCAGGCACCACTAACGGTCCTCTTACTGACTGTCTGGTTCTCTGTAAGTCCTCAAATCACCACTGTTATGTATGGGATACTGGGGTTGGGCACAATATCCAGGATATAATATTGGCGACGAGGATGGGATGCTGGTTTTAAGATCAGCGGGAATCTATGCTGTGTAATAGGATTGTGTGTGGGGTGCTGGACGTGTCTCTCCAAAGGCGCCTATTGGCTGAGCCTACTCTGTCTTTTAAGGTGGCGGAAGAAAAAGGTTTGGCAACTGAGATGGCTGCAGATAATGCTTGTTTGCTTCACCTGGATAGGTTAATTTAACCGGAGTTAATCACATACAACGCTTTCTGGACTCAATTACAAAGGGGCATGACAAGGCCTTTCAGAATTTTGGGGTTTGCAGGGGGCCCCCTGTACCTATTGCCATTGACCCCTCAGCTCCCCAAGTTCCTTAAGTCTCGCCCGGGTGCCTTTTGCTCTTCGGCCAAAGACAGATGAGGCTCTGGCTGAATTGGTGGCTTAGGGGATTTCCAAGCCGGTGAAGTAGACCATGTGGGCTACACCTATTGTGCCTGTCCAAAAAAAGATGGGGGGCTTAGGATCTGTGGGGATTTCTGTAGTACTGGGAAGACTGCGGTGAGCCCTGATGTTTACCCTTTGCCTACTGTGGCTGAGTTGTTTGCAACATTGACAGAGGGGGTGCTGTTTACAAAGCTGGATTTGAAACAAGACTACCAGCAGTTGGCTTTGAATGAGCAAGCTGGGGAGCTCCTGACTATCAACACACACAGAGGCCTGTTCAGGGCAATGAGACTACAGTTTGGAGTGTCCACAGCGGTGGTGATTTTTCAACGTTACAAGGACACTTTGCTAGCGGGCATACCGGGAGTACAGCCGTATTTGGATATTTTGATTACAGGCCACCCTGAGGAAGAACACCACTCTCGGCTGGTTGAGGTTTTGGGGTGCTTCGTGGATGAAGGCCTGCGATTCCAGAAGAAGTGCATTTTTGCTGCAGCACAAGTTGAGTTCCTGGGGTTTCATGTGGATAAGGATGGTGTGCGGCCCACCCAGAAGAAAGTAAGGGCCATAAAGTGGGCCCCATCTCCTCAGAACAAGTCTGAGCTGCAGTCATTTCTAGGGTTGCTTAACTTCTACAGCAGTTTTCTACTACTATTTCTGCTACTATGTTGGAGCCTTTGATTCACTTACTGGACAAGGCAGCTACTTGGAGCTGGAAAGGCAGTCATGACGTGGATAAGGATGGTGTGCAGCCCACCCAGGAGAAAGTAAGGGCCATAAAGTGGGCCCCATCTCCTCAGAACAAGTCTGAGCTGCAGTCGTTTCTAGGGTTGCTTAACTTCTACAGCAGTTTTCTACTACTACTTTCTGCTACTGTGTTGGAGCCTTTGATTCGCCTACTGGACAAGGCAGCTACTTGGAGCTGGAAAGGCAGTCATGACATGGCCTATTAAGAGGCTTAAGCAGCTGCTGCATGTGGAGGGAGTGCTCACTCACTATAATGAGCGTAAACCCCTTGTGCTTGTGTGTTATGCTTCCCTGTATGGGCTTGGGGCCCCATTGAGCTATGTGGAACCTGATGGCCATGAAGCACCTGTGGGTTATGCCTCAAGAACCCTTGCTGCTTCATAGAGGAACTATTCACAACTGCATAAGGAGGCCCTGGCAATAGCTTTTGTTATTAAGGAGTTTAATCAGTACATCTCGGGTGGTCACTTCGCGGTGTGCTCTAACCATAAGCCCTTGCTGGGTTTGCTCCACCATTCAAAACCCATGTCCCAGATTCTCTCCCCACGAGTGGTCAGATGGAGCCTGATGTTTGGAGCGCATAGTTATGAGCTCTGCTACTGCCCAGGAAGGCAGCTAGCAAATGTGGATGCCCTTAGCCGCCTTCCACTTCCTACCCCCTTGACTGATCCACCTCCACTGTTGGAAGTAATGCTGTTGGAGGTGGTTCCTGATGCCCCTCTACATGCTGCTAGGAAAGCTGCCCTGACTTTAAGGGACCCTGTTCTGTCCAGAGGGCTGTGCTGGCTGCTGCATGGGTAGCCCTCTGGGATTTCTGACAGCCAGTTTGGGCATTATTGGTCTCGTCGAGATGACCAATGAGCCTTGCATCCAAGGGAGTGGACAACAAAGAAATGGTTGCATCATTTGGACTTTGCCGGACCGTTTCAAGAGAAGACTTTCCTCATTGTCGTGGATTCCCACTCAAAGTGGCTGGAAGTGGCCAAAGTCAGCTCCATGTCCTCTGCCGCAGTAATAAGCACCCTACGGCTGCTCTTTGCCACTCATGGATTACCTGATATCATTGTGTCTGATAAAGGAGCAGCGTTCACATCCTCTGATTTCAAGGATTTTGCAAAGTGGAATGGCACACGCCAAGTTATTACTGCAACCCTTCACCTGCGCTCAAATGGACAAGCTGAACACATGGTGCAGACAACGAAAGAGGCCTGAACAAGGATCTTCCAGGGCGACTGGTGTACTCGCCTGGACAGATTTCTTCTCTCTGAACATGTTACGCCCACAGCCTCTACCCGGAAGAGTCCTTTGGAGCTGTTAACAAATCGTCGGCGAACTACAGCCCTGGATCGGCTGCACCCGAACTTCTCGTACGATATGCAACACAAGCAGGAGGAGGAAGCTGATAGAGGACTTGGCCCCCTGCGCCGCTTTGAACCGGAGGAACCAGACTATATGAGGAGCTACCTTGGCCCTAAATGGGTACCTGCCGTTGTAACCAAAGTCATTGAGGCCTGTCTCCTACAGGGACAGGACACCTGATGGACAAATGCAATGTCGTCATGTGGATCAGCCACGAGGCTATGAAGGGGTAGTTCCTCTTACTGCATCCACCTGACCTTGATGCCCTGGATACCGTATTCGTAGGGGAAGGATCAACTCCAGAGCAAATCACTGATGACCTTGCTCACCTCGGCTGAATCATCCATGGTCCCCTCCGGACCACCAACGGAGATACCACCAGAGACTATACTGGCAATGTCAGCAGCCCCTTTACCCCATCATTATCCTGCAAGGCTGCGCCACCTTCAACAGCGCTATGGGGAGTCCACTACATGACTAGGGGAAAGGAGTGTTATGTATTGGGATACTAGGGTTGAGCACAGAGAATGGGCGTACACACACACACACACACACACACACACACGGATATAGTATGTGCACACCTGTTGTTAGGGGGTTCAATCAGTCATGGCAGTCACTTTGTTGAATGTACCTAGTGCAGAGCGGAAGTAAACGACCTCAAAACTAACCTGATGCCTCCTGATCATTACCATCAAAAACTCAATATCCAGGACATAATAACCACAACCTACAACATTCTGCTGACTGACTGGTTCCCCATAAGTCCTCAACTCATCACTACCACCAACACACTGCTTCACTGACTGGCTCCCTAAATGTACAAATTCAGACCGAGCAAAGAGACACATCAACAATTCAGCCAGCATTCTCAAGTCATGTTGCTGTTTTGTGTGAGCCTGATGCTTGGCTGCACACTGCAGACTTGATGCATAAACTTTACATCCTATTCACAGGCTGCCCACCAGGCAAGAAGTTGAATTTACAGAGAGGATTCGGTTCTAAACACCAGCTCGAGTATAGTCTAACATGACAAGCTATCAGAACCTCCTTTCAGGCTTGTCTCTGATCATGATTTCTGTCGTACGCCCTCTGGATAGAGAAATCTATTACACAGTGGAGCAACTCTGAGAAAATGTTGCACGATGATGGTGTCTAACATGGCCAGAATTTCAAATGGGAGAATTATACACACATGAGGACCATGACGGTGAGGGAGAGTTCCTCATCTCTCTGATGTCCTGAGGAGACTGGTGACGAGAGTCAGAACTTAGGAGTGACACTGGCCCTTTGAGCATATTATACTAAGGACATACTGTGCAATGTAGCCGTTGTGTTATAAAGTGTAGTGCTTATGATCCAACTCTCTAGCAACACAAACTGAGAAAAACAAACAAGTTGTGAATAAGACTAATTATTTTTTAAAGATGCTTAAGGACAAGAGAGGAAATGCGGGGGCTGTCCTTTTTTGTTTGTGTTTCTTGTCATTATTTGCTCTTTTTACTTGTTTAATGCTGTTGTCTTTGATGTTAAAAGGGAGCATGAAATCCATGTAGTAAACCTGCATATCTAGTTAAATAATTGTGTTGTCATCTCTGTGAAGCATTAAAACCAACTTGGATTACTGGAACTGTGGACAACTGTGCTAAACACAGTGTCGTTATTGCAAAACTACAAGCTATATAAATGTCAAACAATTCATAGTTTACTATAGCTAGAGCATTTCCAGGAGAGTGGTTAAGTTGTATCCTTCCTGGAAGGTATGTGCGCTATGATCTGTTTTGTAACAGTGTTTTATCCCAGCTAAGATAACTTCAGGCCATCCCACTGTAGTTTGTCAGATTACACCATTGTATGCTGTTAGCCTGAATACTGTTAGCGAGGCTGCTATTACCCTGAATGTTGTTAGCGAAGCTGCTGTTACCCTGAATGCTTTTAGTGAGGCATCTGTTACCCTGAATGTTGTTAGCACTATGGAGTGTAAGTCACACTCACTACCACTGAGTGAAATGCTGAGTTTTTAGGGAGACCCTTCACTCACCACCAAAGAGAGAGGCCTTTTCCATGACACCACTCCTATCAGCCCAGACAGCAACACCTGGAAGAAAACACAGGTCAGTAAAAGGAAGAGAACAACACTACAGGTCATACAGGAAGTGAACAACAGTACAGGTCATACAGGAAGTGAACAACCCTAAAGGTAAGTAACAGGAAAAGAACAACAGTACAGGTCATACAGGAAGTGAACAACACTACAGGTCAGTAACAGGAAGTGAACAACACGCCAGGTCAATAACAGGAAGAGAACAACAGTACAGGTCATACAGGAAGTGAACAACACTACAGGTAAGACAGGAAGAGAACAACACTACAGGTCAGAAGAGAAGCCAGGTACAGAGTCAGAATAACCAACATGGTCATGAAAAGTCCCCGCATGAGAGAGGGGGAACAGAAAGACATGGGTCCTGAAACTTGTTAGTATGGTTCACTGTAGTCTGATGTCATCTCCTTGGTGCGCCTGGACACATCCGATTACCACAGTACATGTGTGCTCAGTGTGTTACCTCACCAGTTCTATTAGCTGCCAGCATTCTGACACTCTCCCCTTCACCCTCTTTTACCCACCATTAACCAGCACCATTCACCCCTCACTCTTTCTCCTTCTTTCTGTATTCCCACACCTTTCACCATGTAATACCCACAAGCCATCCTTCCCTTACAAGGTCTCTGAAGCCATAATTTCAACTAAAAGTCTATTAACACCAAGGGCCAATACACTCTGTTGTAATAGCTGTTTTTCTTGTTTAACTCTTTTGAATTTTTTAATGAAGTCTTTGGATATTTTTACTTGTTGAACTCTTTGGCTGATACTCTGATAAAGCCTAGGATGCTGCATACAGGCCAAACACAGACTGCAAATGTTCATGTTTCCCCTTTTTTTAAGTATACTCCTGCAGCTAAACATCTATAACATACATTTCATTTGTTAAAATAAGAAATGCAAACTTGAGCAGGATTATATTGTTACTAAAGTTCCATTATCACTGACCTGTAACTCACGAGAGCGGATTACTTCTGTACTGATTTGGTGAGCACTTACCAGGCGGGAAAATCTATGTTTTTCCTAATATATATTTACTGCTGATTGTTTCTCTGATATTCTGTCCTAATATTGTGGCATGTATTATAATATGTCTATATCTTATTGTTTCAGCTCACCTTATTTGCACATAACATACATTGGGCTGAAGATCAGAGACTAACACATCAATAATCTTTTACTTCAGCAAGATGATTTAATCAAAATGAGTTTAGTGACTTGCCAACTGCAGAAACACCCAAAATGCATGGTCAAATGTAAACAAATAACCATCACTGCAATATGGTTACATAAGGATATATGTCTATGTATTCACAATAGGATCCATAAATGACATGAATACTATTCCAGATAGTGTGATCCTCATTGTCATAGTATCTTGTTTTTCTGCTTGTTTGTTAGTTTTGACCATTAACAAAATCACAGCAAGATCATTTCGCATACTCAGTCATTTTAATTCAGAAAAGATCATTTTATGGCGTCATTAAACATGTTCTGCAAGTGACATAAATGTGTTTGGGAAGCTTGGAGAGAGATGATCATTTCAAAGGCAGATTTCTAGATGTGAGGGCTTCACAATCTATTTGCTCTCATGAATTATAGATCACGCATTCTGTTGCAACAGAGGAAGATAGAGAAGGAGAGGGTGGGAGGATGGGTGGGAGGATGGGAGGGAGGGTGGGAGGATGGGTGGGAGGGAGGGAGGATGGGTGGGAGGGTGGGAGGATGGGTGGGAGGGTGGGAGGGAGGGTGGGAGGATTGGTGAGAGGGAGGTGGAGATAAAAGCTCTATCACTGTGAATGCAGTATGGTGGTAAATCAGTACAGCAGTAAAAGTTCCACAGGCACTAAGAGATCAGCCTTTCTACCTGCTCTCCTCTTAACCACACACCTCTGGTCCACAGACACACCTTCACAGTCTTTACCATACACCTCTGGTCCACAGACACACCTTCACAGTCTTTACCATACACCTCAGGTCCACAGACACACCTTCACAGTCTTTACCACACACCTCTGGTCCACAGACACACCTTCACAGTCTTTACCATACACCTCTGGTCCACAGACACACCTTCACAGTCTTTACCACACACCTCTGGTCCACAGACACACCTTCACAGTCTTTACCAGACACATTTGGTCCAGAGACACACCTTCACAGTCTTTACCAGACACATTTGGTCCAGAGACACACCTTCACAGTCTTTACCAGACACATTTGGTCCAGAGACACACCTTCACAGTCTTTACCAGACACATTTGGTCCAGAGACACACCATAACTTCTCACAGACCTGATCTCTATATAGCCCCTGTCAACCTCTGATACCAAATAAAGAAGCAGGGAGCACATGAATGGATGGCCATTACAGTGCTAACAGAGGTACGTTTCCTTTCCCTTACCATAGAGCTCTGTCATAATGACACCCAGGGGACTCCTTCCTCTTATCTCCCCTGATTCTTTCTTACTCCTGGAGGAGGATAGAAAGGAGAGGCTGGAGGCATTAAGGGCTCCCTGCAGGCTCCTGGCCTCAGCTCTGCTCCGGGGGACCAGGGGAACATTCATTAGTTAACACTGTTCACTGGTGATATATCAATGGAGGAGCAGGGAACCCAGTCAGCCATGGGCTTTACTCTGACGGCTGGTCATAAGGGGAGATTTTAGGAAGCTGTCTGTGAGTGGAGCACCTCTAGTCCCCTGGAAGGGGAGACAGTGGAAAAGAGTCAGGCGGGCTTTAAGGGCTCGAGAAGCTGCTAAACCTGGTCTGAGGCTAGCTGTGTCTGTCTGAGGAGAGGTGATATTGTAGGGCTGCCTGCGATAGCTTTGTGTCAATCACAGGGATTTTCCTCTCTGCTTCACTGGGAATGGGATTAAGACACAACACTTTACCACTTTCACCGCCTTTTCAGCTCAGCTCACCAGTTTGGAAAAGCTCCCCTTCTATGAATGGACACATGCTATGGGCTTTGTGCTCTTCACACAAATCAGTAAATCAATCAATCTCATTCTCAACTCACTGATATCACGGTTAACCAACATATTCTCTAACAGGAGCGAAAGATCCATGAAATACTCACATTTGCTATCAATTTGCGCATCCTACCATTGTTGGTTTCAAGATTCAGATGGCCACCAATCAGACACCCTCCATATTCTTTCTCTCTACCAATCATACACCTTCCCTCTCCATTTCCTCTACAATTCAGACCCCTACCCTCTCCTATTTCTCTACCAATCATACACCTTCCCTCTCCTTTTCCTCTATTATTCAGACCCCTCTCTCTCCTTTCTCTCTACCAATCAGACTCCTCCCCTCTCCTTTCTTCAATATCTGGCATTACGTTATGGTTCCTGAAGTATGGAACCTACCTACCCATATAGATTGATGGTCAGACTCAGAAGTTCAGTATGTTTGGTTGGTCAGGAGGCTTGGTTTAATCACACTGAGCTGGTCCATTAATACATGACCACACACCATACCCTCCCCAGCACCAATCACAGCACTTCCACACTGGCCACACTCATGGCCTTGATCTGAGCCAACAGCTCAGGCATGGAAACATAGAGAAAAACGAAGGATGTTAATGCCATTTATCAGACGTTGTGCCACACAGAGACATAACACACTACACTCTAATATCCATTGCACATGCACACACAAAACATAATTGTCCGGACTCCTGAACAATACACAAGTATCTAAGATTGATACAATGTATTTTGCAGTCCAACAACTGAACAGAAAAGTTAAACTATGCTATTTAGAATACAAAACCCAATAAGCACTCTTAGATCATTTGGTTGAAATGTCATTGACCTCAAAGTCCCTCTCATCTCTGGTCTCCCCATGTTACATTCCACCCCATAGTGTGTTTATGCATACTGCAGCCTTTACACACTCACACACTCCTAAACACTCTGTATTTCATTTGTACCGTGATTTAGCTGGTAAGTCACCTCCTCCATACGTACTTGTCCTCCATACGTACACCTAAACCCTGTGTACACCTACTCCACGCGTACACCTCCCCCCC
>JACXGI010007361.1:0-37723 GCA_016801175.1 Esox masquinongy
GACAGAGGCAGGAGGGCGGGGGACAGACAGACAGACAGAGGCAGGAGGGCGGGGGACAGACAGACAGACAGACAGAGGCAGGAGGGCGGGGGACAGGCTTATGCTCCTTTTCATTCTCCATGCTTAGTTAAACAAGGGATGGGGGCCAAAGGGGGAGAAAGACAGGGAAGGGTCCTTTTTTCTTGTCTTTGAACATTTTCTGATGACCTAAAGATAAGGGAAGGGGTGCAGGGCAGCAGATCAGGCATCAAGCTCATCGTCTGGCTGCTTGACATGTTACTTGGGCAAGCACAGACTGACACTGAGAAGAAGGGTGTGTGGTGCGTGTGTGTGTGTGTGTGTGTGTGTGTGTGTGTGTGTGTGTGTGTGTGTAGTGTCCATATGCACGTCTTTGAGTGGTGTTACTGGTCAGCTTTACTTTGATCCATTGTCACTGTACACTTGAAGAGGTTTCCGCCACAAACGGGTAAAAATCTGAGGTAACAAATGTTCTTCTGAAAGACAAAACAGATAAATGATAAGGCTGTTAATGCTTATTCCCTTCATCGAATATAAATCACTTTCACATCCACAATTTTCTATGGGCGCAAATCACAACAGGTGGAACGAAAACCAGAAGTCTGTAAAATGTAATTTGCTGCAATGCCTTCACATACAAATATTGATAGAATCACCCTCATATCGAAGCAAACTACATATGCTGCTTATGTTCTGTAGATGTCTCAGTATGACGCGGGCGAGGATGCAGGTTATTGGATGAAATACATTATTATGGGTGGTGAACGTGCAGCGTTATGAGCTTGATGCTCCTTCCTAAATTATATCAAAGGTCTTATACTGACATAATGATGGATGCATGGTTGCCGATTAACAAACATCATTTAGCCGTTATTCAGAATTATTTCATGTAGATTAGCCAACCCACACAGGCTAGAGATCAGGTTTCAAGACCAGAGTGGGCACGCTAGCCCCTTAACGCACCTGATTTTGTGAAAAAAAAAAATGTATGAAAAAAGTACCTTCAATGTGCACTGTTATCACACCCTGCTTTTAATCCGCAACAAGTTCATTGGACCTAAACATCACTAGAAGAGTATATAGAAGAAGATCTGGATGCAGATCACAGAAAACTTGCATGAAAAGCTGTTGGAAATTGGATGGAAACCTATCTCAGGTAAAATACTTCATTTGAAGTTGGCAAACAGCAACGTTAACCCAGACTAATATATTAACTCACAACAGAATCCAGAACAGTGGATCGGGATTTGGGACGTGTTCACAGATCCTGTTCGAACATGTAAAACTAATCTAAATGCCGCGGGTATCAAAAATGTCAAAATGTACAACAACACAACAGTCACAGCAGTCTCACTCACCTGTTTTCATCGAGCTGTATTGGATCCGCTGGTCACCATATTGCCATCCGCATTAGAGAGAGACTGCTCCTTCAGCACAGGATCTGTAGAGGGGTTCCTGTGTTAGAGATCCTATCCGACCACGGCCTTAATACCTGGCACGTCACTACGCAGCAGGGCGACCAGCAGGGCTAATTCAGGCTAAGATACTCACAGAAGTATGGGTGATCCATAGCCTCTGTGGCTGTCAGTCTCTGCTGGTGGTCGTAGCGCAGCAGCTTATCCAGAAGGTCCAGAACCTCCGGGCTCACCAGATGCTGGTTCTCTGTCTGGACAAACTGCTCCCAGCGTTTCCGTGTCTGCCTGAGGGGGGAGCCAGAGAACTAACTTACCCCAGGCAGTTACATCAATAGGACATGATTATCACCTGGTAAAGAATGATTTATTTTCTGGATTTAGGGGGCCACCATCTGATAGTTCTTTTTAAATGTGGTCTAAATCTGTAGGGACTCATCTAGGGTAGAAGTAGTACTAGAACAGATCAATCTCTGAGCTCTATTAGTCAACACTCATTAAAGCTAAATACATGTCCCACTCCCTGTCGGTACTCACTGGCCAAGGAGGTCCTTGAAGCGTGGGTCCAGCTCAATGTGGTATTTGCGCAGGTAGCCAAAAAGCTCATCTGTCCCCAGGACTTTGGCAATTCGGACCAGCTGAAGTCAGAACAGCATCCATTACAAATAAGTGTCTCTGTTTGTCTTGGGGAACATTTCTTCATGTACAAACTAAATCAGGTAGTGAATGTGTAATCTGATCTAATGTGGTTATTATGCGTTATCTGGTAGTGATTATCTGCACTTAAAGACTAACAGTCATTTTTATTATACTATGAGAGAGATCTAGATCAGAGGTTCCCAACTACGGTCCTCAAGTACACCCAACAGTACACATTATCATTGTAGCCCCAGCCAAGCACAGCTAATTCAACTTGTCAACTAATTATCAGGCTCTCATTGAGTTGAATTGGGTGTGCTTGTCCAGGGCTACAATAAAAATGTGTGCTGTTGGGGGTACTCGAGGACCGGAGTTGGGAACCACTGATCTAGATTACACGTCTGATCTAGATTACACATGTCTGTAGCTACAGTGGGTTAACTAAGATGTGCGGCAAATGAAAGGGAAGGTTAATTGATTGGATACCTGGTCATAGTTGTCCTGGCCATGGAAGAAGGGCTCTTTCTGGAAGATCATACTGGCCAGCATGCAGCCCAGACTCCACATGTCCAAACTGTAGTCATACATCTGACAGGAAACCACAGAATGCAGAAGTTAATCAGCACACCAACAGCAAGGAATAACAATTCAATTGTTACAAAATAACATCACCGGAGCACTTTTAATTTACAGAATGGATGTGGTGTGTGTGTGTGTGTGTTTGTCTAGCTGGGGATTTACCTGGTAATCCACCAGTAATTCAGGTCCTTTGAAGTAGCGCGATGCTACTCTGACATTGTATTCCTGTGCAGGATGGTAGAACTCCGCAAGGCCCCAGTCTATCAGGCGTAGCTGCAGCACACCAAGACACAAAAGAGCGTTAGAAAAGAAACACACACAAAAGGTGCCGTGCGAGAGAGCTACCCCCCAAAGCCTCATGAGTTTTGCCGTCCAGTGTGTGTTTCCGGCGCCATCTGGTGGCCACACAAATACCATGACGACTTTCGATCAACTCCGGAGAGTTTTTTAATAGCTCGACCAGGAGCAGGATACAGATTAGACCAGGCACGTCACAAGCATCCAACTCGCAGGGTCTACCTCGGGTTCCACAAAACAAGGGTTGAGAAAGATGAAGAGCTCCCTTACCTTCCTCATCTGGTGGTCAATCATCACATTGTGGGGCTTGACATCTCGGTGCATGATCCCCATACCATGGCAGTAGTCTAGAGCCTACCAGCACAAACAACCAAATCATGTAGAGACATAATGGCTACAAAAACAAACAAATCCCACCGTTAGGGAGACAGGACTATGGGTGCATTTAAAAAAACACACAGGGTCAAAATTGAGGCTCACCTTTAGTAGTTCATACATGTAAAAACGTATATCAAAATCTGTTAACTTCTGGTAGAGCTCCTGCAGAGTGAATAAAACAACATTTGAGATTGAAACAGCAGAAGGCAAGTATAAGAAGGACACATCCTTAATGAAACAACTGATGTTAAACAAATCACATGTGATATTTGTGTGAACATGTGAACTCCGTACATGTTGTCAGACGCTAGCAGCACATTTATACCAGAGATAAATTTGTTCATATATAAATGTACTTAGCGAATAAAGGGGACTCCTATTCTGAAACCGAACAGCCTAACAGACTGCGAGCCTTAATAGGCAACATGACCAAGATTCCCTCCTGAAAACACCATCCCAAACAATTCAAACTCCATGCCTAAAGAGAGATGATTCTACCTTAAAATCTGTGTTATTGATGCATTCAAAGACAAGCGCAGGCGTTCGGGACTGCAGAGAGACCAGAGGTGGAGAGAAGGGAAAGAAAGTTTAAAATAAATCAGAAAATAGGTGAAATATTCAAATCACAAATATTCAAATTGTTTGATGTGTCAAACAATAACAATAACATTGGGCTAAGAGACATTCTCTGCAAGGGAAAATCGGTAGAAAGGTCCCTGGGCCGTGGCTTTACCACGCAGCCGATGCACACAAACACAGGTTAAGCATAAAATAATATAATTACAAGCATCGCAATTTCGACCAGGTCGCAATTGTTGTCTGTTTGAAATTAAAGATAAGCCGAGTTCATTTAGCCTCAAGAATTACCGTAATTCTTTATTGTTGCTAGAAGCATCGAAAACGTGATAAAGTGGAACTTGGAAGCAATGATTTGTTAAATTAGCTTTATCGGTTGGGTGTTTCAATGTTATCTATTAAATGGAAATAACCACGCATTAATGTAACAAAGAATGTCCTCTGTTTTATCACATACAGTTGATAAAAAGGTTGCCATTACTAAGATTTTTGTTAACCAATTAAAATAAATATGGATTTAAAACAGTCACAATAAGTTGTGATTATGGTGTGATGTACGGTGCAAATGTAATAATGTCGATTAGATGTAATATTTCCCCTTCATTAGAGATATCTGTTGATTCGGTAACTATAATATATATATATATCATCCTTGTCTGATGAACCATTTAGATTAATAACACATTTTACAAGTATTCGGACAACGGGCTTCACAGCTGTCTGAGATGAGGACCAAAAAATGCCATAAGGGCCATCATGAGGTAAATAAATCTAAATAAAATCTGACAAAAATCGATCAGAGACATTGCCAAAACATTAGGCAGGCCAAAACGAACAGTTTGGTAAATTAAAAAGAGAAAAAACGCTGCACGGGTGAGCTCAGACGACTGTAGGAGGAGAGCACACCAGGGATAACCAGGGATAATACACCACAAGATGCAAACAACAAGAAGCCTCAAGAACAGAACAGTCGGGTTAGTTTCCTTAAAAAGTATCATAAAGAGCCTGAACATTATGGACATTCATGGCCAAAACTGGAATATTCCTGACTGCCTAAGTCAATCACCCAATCTGAATCTGATTGGACATGATTGTCACATGCTGAAGATAAGACCGAAGCCAAAGAAATGGCCAGAAAAAAAACAGGAACTGAAGAAAGCTGCAGTACAGGCCTGGCAAAGTTTCACCAGGGAAGACACCTAGCGTCTGTTGATGTCTATGGGTCAAAGACTACAGGAAATCATAGCATGCAAAGGACAAATTAATAAACAACGCAATTGTACATGTTAATCTCTCCAAATACTTTTGTAGACTAAAACGGAGTGGTCTATTAACTATGTATGTAAACACGCTGAACTTCAAGATGTTACAGTCAACGTATTCATTTCAAATTGACGGAATACAGACACCGCAACCCAAAAACAGGGTCACTGTCCAAATACTTTTGGGGTTCATTTTATGCATAGCATAATTAACAAAATGTATTATCAATGTAAAAAAACACAGTGGCCAAGTAACCTGACGGTCCAGAAGAGAGAAAACTGTAAGACATACCACAGGGTCTTTCACTGTGTCCACCAATCGAATGATGTTGGTTCCCCCTCGGAGGTTCTCCAGGATCTTGATTTCCCGCTTGATTTTCTTCTTCTTGACAGGCTGATCACGGTCATAATAACGGAAACATCCAGTCAGACCAGGATGTAGCCAAAACGTTTGACTGTGCTAAATGAGACCTTATTAAGTTGTAATGGGGATGGCATAAACAAGATGCCAATGTTACCTCCCACTATGTTTTGCTGGCTGATTAGTACATGCACAATGTAGTCACTAGTGAAATACTACTTTCCAGAAGCACAATCTACATATTTCGTTCCCTTAAACTTAAATCTGTAAAGGTCCTGAATTTGATCTTTTTTTTACAAATCTACTCAAAATTATCAAAGTGAAAGAATTTTGGGACATGTTTTTTTTTTTACTTCAGTAAGAAATATAAAATTAGGATTATGGATTGTTTATTGTGTATACACACCCCAAAGTTATTAATTTAAGAAAACAACAAAATTCTCACCTGTCTAGGCAAAAACATTTCTGCCATTGTATAGCAGCATAATTAGAGTCTTTCCCACTTGTCTCATGACACTCAGGTGTAAAGACATTTTTACCTGGGTGTTTTCTCTTTTCAGATTGTTTAAACCTAACAAAATCCTCAGTCTCTGTCTGTTTCAAGCTTACCTACTGTATAACATTATGCTACCACCACAATACTTAGAAATACAAAGGGATCAATAACACTGCATTCACTACACATTACTGGCATGTATAACAAAGCAAAAGGAAAGAAACCCATGTTGACAAGTCCACTCGAAATCATCCATCCTGTTTGAAATAAGGTTATTAAGTAATACCTCCAAGTGAACTTGTCAATACAGTGTTTTCAGTTCCTTTACTGGTATGCAAAAAACACACCAGATTACCTTTCTGAGTTGTCTTGTCTCAATCCTCACTTAAATTTAGTTGAAAAACAGTGACAAGGTTTTAATATTGCTGCCCATCAATGACTACCAACCAAATGCACTACGTTTAAGCAATTATGACCAACAAAATGTATTAAGACATAAGCAATCAATGAATTATTGTTTGAAAAAAACATTGAATTTAGCAGACACCCTTATTCGGCATAACTTTTAGCAATGAGGCGTACATTTTAACACTTTTCTTGTACTGTCCCAAGTGGAAATCAAACCCACAGCCCAGGCAATTGAGCTACAGAGAACCAAAAATATTTAGTAGGTTGTGTAGAAAGTTAGGTTTAGGTTAAACTTTAATTTTAAGCAAAAAGTTAGCAAAAAGTTAAGACTAAGGTCTGTGTACACATCTTTTGGTATATGTTTAAAGAAGGCTGCCATGTCATGTCATGGCTATTGGGGGAATAATAATAAAGCAGGCCTTGGGAAACTTACCTTGAGGATCTTGACCACCACTTTCTCATTGTTGTTAATGTTGATGGCCTCAAAGACCTCACTGTACTTTCCTCTGCCAAGCTTACGCACCAACTGGTAGTCTTCCTGGTTACTAGAGGGAAGATGGAAAAGAGATTAGTACAATATCATTTTCACTGAGAGTAAACAGAGTAGATAACTGTATTTCACATACATTTATCCCAACACCACACTCAAGGTATAGAATAGGCCTAGCTATAGAGGATTTGTTTTGTTTTAAGAGATATTTTCAGTCAGTGAGAGGAAAATTTTAACCGAGACAATCTGCACGACTGACAATTCAACCACAGAGAGGGAGAATTTCGCCTTCATGATGGCCCTCCATTATACTGACGAACAAAACCAATGGGGGTATTAAAACCCCTTTTTTGTGCATTACACTGGAGATATTAAATTAGTGACCTAATAGTAAGATTTAATTCAAGTATACTCTTGTGAATCTTCGAGTGAATTCCTGCAGCTGTAAAGATATTTTAATTAAAATTGAATTTCTCGTTAACAGCATGTAAATAGATCAAAATGAACTAAACCTAAAAGAACAATATATTTACGACAGGATTTAAAGGAATCCTAGTTAGATATGGAAGGCAGGGTATATCAAATGTAGTCACTGTAGCGCAAACAATTCACAACCGTCATTCTGTACAGCCTTGGCGTAAACTGCCAGCTAGGTCTGCACAATCTCACAGATTGATGACTTTACCATCCAGGTCGATAGCGCACGCCAATTTGAACGTGCTTTGCCACGACTTGCATACTCCCATCCACGTTCCGGATAAAAGAAAAAAACGTGTTTATTAAGCAATTACATATCCAAACATGATTGATATAATAAGGGCAGATTGTAGTTATGAAATAACACATATTATTATTATTAACAGTATTACTATTATTCATATTATCATTATATAATATTGAACCCGCCCACAGACAGTATTTCCAATGCAATCGAGCACTGTTCAAAATAGTGCTGGTGGAAGTAGCTGGATATGGTGTTGTAATAGTGGAGAGCAAATAGGATTTGTCTGCAGCAATATCCTATAATTGCTATATACCATGGTAATTCTAATGGAAAACACACACATGGAGATACGGACATCATTAGTGAGATCTTTGACTATGAAGCCCATCGGTGAAAATAACGCAAAACGATGTTACGAAATTCGATGCCAAGAAATTACAACATCTTACCTCCAGCTAGGCACGTGGGCTTCATAGTCCCAATATTCCCTGCTCTTCAAAGTGTTGACATCGGCGTATACCCGAGATTTACTGCCGGCCGCCGGGCCGGGCATGGCGAGCACCGGAGCTCGGCCTGTGTGTTGGATTCGATTGCCACGGAGCTATTTTACTGCTTGGAACTGGAACAGAGACCACCGTCGTCCTGTCCGAGAACGGAGACTCGCTGTCAAAGTAGGGTGTTCCTGTTATCTGACACCTTTCCCCGTGAGAGATGGCCACAGTGCGCTGTGGACATTTACCGCTGAGCACTGCTAGTTGCAGATTGTCAGACTTATAAACTGACTGGTGTTCCAAGGCTGATGTTGGATATGGTTAGGATAGGGACCGTAAAATATAGCTAATTAGGGTTAAAACTGCTGGTAGGATGTACATTTTAGGTCCAGAATGAAAGGCAAAATCAAAAAATGTCACTAATAACGTAAATAAAAATGCTAAACATTTCATTAATACTGACAAAAACATTGACCAGTGAGATTCCAGGCGTTAGGGGTTTAGGAATCAAATGATTGCGGGTTAAACCCCCTTGTGGGCCTTAAATCCCAAATCCGAAGCAGGGATCCTACCAGAAATTTCCTCTTCTTTTGATGGCCCTTCCAAGTCAACACTCTTCCAGCAGGATGGGGATAGCGTGGAGGAATTAAACGGAAAAGTCCAATAGAGAAGTTGGGTTTTACAGCTCACCCACAAGCTACGGGGTATTTACACCAGCAGCAATAGCCGGTTGGAAAGGGGGTGGTGTAGAAATCGATGTTGCTAGCTAGCTAGCTAGCATGCTAACTAACTCAGTCATAAAGAATCGCGCCACCGTTGAGCGCGGTGCGGTGCACCCTCACCGGGGCCCGTGGCATATGCAGACGGAGTGAAGACCGCTTCAAAACCCCTTGAAAAGTCTATTGGAGGTCGGGATGCGGGGCTTTCTTTTAGAACCCCCCCGCTCCTAATTCGGAACCGCAGGAAACCGGATTGTGATAGAAGGCGCACCCGGAAACAAACATCGTCTAAATAATGGCCATATAAGAGACAGCACAGAAGGGAAACATCCGATTTAGAGACATGCCCCCAATATTTTTTCATCCAGACTGGGCCACTTTGGTCTGCTTATTTCCCCCGCCCTGCATAGGAGTGCCTCAGAACCTGACATGCCACTGGTTACTTCTTTCTGGTTGGGGCAGAGCGGGTAGTGTTAGCTGGAGGGTCTGGAGGTCTGCCAAGGGCCACCGCCCACACTGAAAGATAAACTAGCCAATAGGTATATCGCTCTCTGGTGCATCCCCCTACGCTGAGTGGAGGAACTAAGCAGACCAAAGTGGCCTCCATCTGATACAAGAAAAAGAAAAACATTGTGGGCGTGTCTCTAAGTCGGATGTGTCGCTTTTTGTAGTATCTTCGGTCATATAGCTATAGATTCAGATAACGCTGCAGCGCCTTTCAGTGCGTAGGAGATATAACAGCATTGGGAAACATTCCATCAATGATCATTCGGAATATAGAAAGCATATAGAAAGTTTTTCTACATTTACTTATTATTTTATTTATTTTTTACAACGTAGTATTTCAGCAGACACATTTTTCCAGTGACTTGTCTAGAGATAAAAAAACTATTCTTAAAAAATAACAATTTGTTTGCAGTACATACTGATGTTATGAATTGACCCCATACCCACGGGGCAAAAATTTTTAGAAGGCATATTATCATCATCTTTTTTTTTAACATTCTCTTTCTTATTATATTTGGGGAAATAAAGTCAGACAGATTACATTTTTTCCATTTTCCAAGACCAAGAAAAAAAATTAATGAAAGAAACCAAATTCAGGAATTATAGGCAAATAAATTAAAAAAAAATGTAATTCTGGATAAATCTCTGCATATGCAACATGTACTTTTTTTCTTACTTTCTTAAATATCATATATTATACTAATTACACATAGAGTGTCTCTCTGTATGTTATCGCTATACAAAACATTTTCTTGAAATAAAAATAAATAATAAACTAAGCAAAAAAAGTAAAATAAAATTTTCCTTTTAGCATTAAACAAGATTTGGTTTTAAGGGTGTTATGTACTCAAATCATTACGACCAAATTAACAGAAATGTGTCTCTCTTTAGTTTCAATTTATAAGTCAATCTCTCCATTACAACAATGTTGTATACAATGTTTATCCAATCACTGGTCATGGGTACCTCTGACTGTATCCATTTTTTGGTCAGGGCTTTTTTACTTGCTAATAGTAATAACAGAAATCTGGCGTCTGTCAAATGCATCTTTAAAAACAAAATACCTCCTCTAAAGTAAATATCGAATCCAAAAATGGCTTCCATACATTTGAGCACCTCCTTCCAGTAAGAGAGTTTTTGGACATTCCAAGGATATATGGAGATTATTTGCCTCCTTAAAGCAGCAAAATCTACAACATTCTGATCCTTTACCCTGATGTCTTTTCTGCAGGGGAGAATAATGATATTTTTTCACCCAAATTCCCTCCAAGTCATAGATGTTGTGGATTTTCCCTGGGTTCTGATGATATTTTCTTATTATATAAGTACCAAATCCTAAAGGCGAATCAATGTTGTTTTTATCAATAAGGTTATTTATTAGTTTCCTGTCTGCAATTATGGCCCGAATTGACATCATCTGTGTTTTCATACTTAATTTCCTTCCATTTTGTTTGGGTTACACCAGCACATTTCTGTCTTATCTATGCTGTATAGGAGTATTCTTGCAGACATGGAAGGGCCATTTCTCCATTTTATTTTGAAAGTTGCAAGGTGTTTGTATTTTATTCTAAGCTCTTTATTCTATTCTTTTTCCCCTTTCATCATATTTTCACCCTCTTTTAAAAGAGAAATAATTTTGGTTCAGCATCTTGTGCCTAGCTTTCTGTGTTTGCCAACATTGCCAAAGAAGAGCAATGCTTGTTATGTTGGACTCAAAAATCAGGGAGTTATTAAAGACTACCTGTAAAAAGCTGGTTGCTTATGCCTGCTTTACACACTACTTTGGAATAATAATTGGATTTTGTTTTTGTGTGTGATTATGTATTAACATAAAACACTAGGGTGGTCCAGTTATCAGAAGCTGTTATCAATAATGCTCTTTCAGCAAGAAACTCTCTCTTGTCATCTTTTTACACTTTTGTGTCCTATAAATCATAAAACATGCCTGAAAAAATATATTGTAACATTTGAGTTATTCATTGCAAATCCACTGCATTATACTTAATAGGTAGTGATGGCCATTCGAGGCTTCATTAACGTTCTTCTAGCAGCAGGATATTATGCTAGCAGCGCTAACTCAGATTTTCCTTTTCAAAATAAAAGCCATCATTGAAATGTATAAGGCAATATAGTTAACAATCTTGTCTGTCATTTTATGTTTAATGTCCGTCCCAAGGTTTTTCTTGTCTGTTCTTTTTTACGTATTAGATTGTTAACTATATTGCCTTACATATTTCAATGGTGACTTTTATTGTGATAAAGAAAATCTGAGCATAATATCCTGCTGCTAAAATAACGCAAATGAAGCCTGTTTGGCCATCACTACTTAAAGGGGCACTGTGTAGAATCCTGCCTTTAAAAAATTACACAGCTTGTCTCCTCATCTTCCCTTACTGAACGAGGCTGGTATAGTACTAGATAGTCCAGGGTGGTTTAGGGCTGGAAGGATAGTACTGCGAGTGTCTAAAGTGAGTATAAGGAGACTACAAGTCAATGCAAACAGATAGACAGACCCGCTAGAATGTTTAAATTGGGAATATGTCAGCAACCCTGATACATTTTGCAGAAAAACATTATTTGAAACATTAACTTAACACTATAACTACAGATGTCTACTGGTAATTTTTGTTTATTTTTATGCTAGTAGTACAGCAAAAATCACTCAAATTTCCCTTTTACAGTTACTGCCCATTGAACATTTCCCTTTTAAAAGCCAAAGTTTAGGGGATCCCTAAATGGATCAGTGGCAAAGTCATTACCTTGCAGTTTGCTGTGTCTTTGTAAGACCAGGGTTCAGATCTTCTCAGGGATTAGTATCTTCTCTGATGAAGCTCCGCCAGGCCTGTACTGCAGTGATCTTCAATTGTTGCTTGTTAAGAGGGATGTTAGTCAACTCTTTAGCAAATGAAAGACATGTTCAATTGGATTTAAATCTTGAGATTTCCTTTTCACTTCTTGTACCAGAAAAAAAAAACTCCAGTTGCTATAGCCATATGGGTTTAGGTTATGGTCTTGCTTTGGAGATATTTGTTTGAACTTTGGCAGACTGCACTTTCTCCACATTTTATTGTATTACAGACTTCATTCATTTTTTATTAAATATATTTTTGCCATCAATCGACAATATCCAATAAAGACAATGTGAAAACACATTTGTACAAATTTGTGACAATTTATTGAAGAAAAAAAGAAAAACTATTTCAAGGGTATTTCAAGCCTCAAACTGATGATCCCAAAAGGGGGATCAGTAGCAGGTCGTTCAGTAGCAGGAAGGCATAGTTCACTCTTTTCAAGGCATCTCAATATGCATTAACTAACCCACACAGATCAACAGGCACACACCTTGTGAATATGTATGTATACTCTAGTTTACTAGTATTGATTCTGTCCTGTTAGGCCTTTTCCCACTGCACTGTTCTAAGCCCTAGGCTAAGGTGCAGTGTGAACACGCCTGTTGTGTATTTTTATCTAGTTTTGTCAAACAGGAACCTGGAACGACTCTTTTTGGTGAGGGTCAAGAACCAAGTCGCAAGCGCAATGGTAAGAGAAGTTTACTTGGATTGTTGCATAATATATACATTTTTTAGCTAAAAAAAATAAATATCTGCATAGACGTTACAAAATAATGAACTATAGATGTCACACAGTATCCTCACTGCAGAAAAGAATACTAGTAGTGGTGAAGGCTCATTACGTGCAAATACAAATACACACAACCATGCACAAATGACAAAAGACAAAATGGTCTTACTTTCAACAGCTGATCGGCAAATAGCTAACAGTACGTAACGCAACAGATAGCCAAATATTTCCACATAACCTTGCATTGGGAAAAACAATTAAATTCGCTACATAAAATCTTCTGTCAGGTTTTGTTTTGTAAGCTTGACTGATGTGGTCACATTGTAAAATCCAGCGAATGCGCGCCAAGGATCCCGGATAGCATTCACCAAAACTGAAGTCAGCCACAGCAGGTGGGCACAGACTCAAACCAATTTGTTTACCTTAGCAACCAACCATGGCGGACGCAATATTGGAAGTTCAGTTTGTATCCGAGACAGACAAGCGGCATCTCGTCGAACTCGTTGAAGAACTTAGGTAAATATGATATTTGAATATGTGTTTCTTACATTTCGTTAGATTTGCTACCTTGAGTGAGAATTTATGGCCACCAAAAACAGAAGGCCTAACTCCGCTCTAGCTATGTGTTTTCTTCTATTCCAGACGTTCCAACGCGTTGCTCCGGGCAGAGACTGATATGTATGAGCGGTATATTAGCCGCTTGGACCCCAGAGAAATGGTTCCTCGGCTTTTATCAGATTCCCTCGGAACAGCCACAGGATCACAGCTGGAGATTGGAGGGGTAGGAGAAATCATCTTGCACAACTGATGTAACACATAGTATCTTTTTTTATTTTATTTTTTAATTCTCTTCCACTTGAACTCTGACTTCAGATGGTCTTTGTAGAGGAAAGGTTTCAGGAGTTTCTGTGATCCTAGAAAGAGGAAGTTGAGCAGGAGCATCTCTTACATAGGGGTGGGACGGTGGAAAGACCAGAGGTCCTGTAATGCATATTGGGATGACGAGGTGTGCCACATGGCTATGGACTGTCCTCTGTTTTCTGAGGAATATCATACCACAGCTAACGACTGCATCCGGGCACTCCATGTTGCGCTGCGCATAAGAGCAGCCCAACAATGCAGCCCTTATTTGTGCGATATTGACCAAACCTGAAGTGCCTTGTTGCTATTATAAACTTGTTACCAGTTAGTTCACCAAAAAAATCTTAAATGTTTTGTCATACTTGTAGTATATTGTATGTTATAAACCAGGTGGTTTAAATCCTGAAGGTTGCAAACCGGTTTATAAGAGCAATAAGGCCTCTGGGATTTGTGATATTTTACCAATATACCAATGCTTAGCGCTGTGTCCGGGCACTCCACCATGTGCATGCATAAGAATATGTGGTAAATTGTATATACAATGGACTAAGCCAGCCTTTACCACATCCCCTTGTGCCTTATTGCTTAAATATATCACAGCTTTCAGCCAATTAGCATTCAGGGCTCATAGCACCCGGTTTATAATACCATCTAAATAACTGTGGTTACTGCATGCTTTTCTGTCTGCCTTTAGGGCCGGGGGAGAACGTTGAAAACACAGACAATGGCTGTGGAGCAATTGCAGTGTCTGACATTGAAGCAAAAATGTGATGTGGCACAGAGAGAGCTTGATGAAATGACAGAGGACCTGGACAAACTGAAGGAGAGCTCTGAGAGAGTACTCCACAAATATAAGGTAAACACAATGTAAAAAAAGCAGAGATAGCAGAGAGAGAAATAGAGTGACTCTTCTGATCTGTGTTACATAATAATATATATTACTATTTTGATTTAGCTGTAGTCTATGTAGTTAAAATGTACAGAAGAGACAAGAAAAGGGCTGAGGGAGGCATTGCTGAGGAAACACTGGGCAGAGGGAACAGGGCTGAGGAAACAGGGCTGAGGGAACACAAGGCAAAGGAAATACAAGGCTGAGGGAACACTGGGCAGAGGGAACAGGGCTGAGGGAACATAATGCTAGGGGAATAGTGGATCAACCCAGCACTGATTACCATTCAGATTCCTGGCATTCTTGTATTTTTTCAAAGCTGATAATCAATATTCTGTGCCTCTTCCCTATATCAGGCAACTATCGAGGAAGCAGATATTCGACTTGTGGAGGTCAAGAAAGCAAGTTATGAGTTTGACCGTGATGTCACTAAGATGTTGAAGGAGAAGAGAGGTGTCACGATGGGAGCAGAGAAGATCATTCGTTATATTGAGGACAGAATGAGAGCAAAAGTAAGCAAGCAGCATGTCAGGCAAAGTGGTCAGCTTACAGTTCTTATATCTGTTTTTTTACATAAAGGACCGATCTTGGCGGTAATGCAAGCTGGCAATGACTGCTGTCCTGTTTCTCTGACCACATCACCTTTTTGTCTCCTACAGGACACATTGATTGAGAAGCTGCGGTTGCAGAATGCAGCTCTCCATGTGCAGAAGAAGAAGTTGCAGTTAAAGCAACGACAGAAAGAGGAGATGGGTGAAGCCCAGCACGAGGTGGATTTCCAGCAGCTGAAGATCGAGAACACCCAGTATGTTGAACGCATTGATGAAAGAAACCAGGACCTCCTGCGCCTAAAACTCCTGGCAGGAAATACCCTGCAGGTTCTCAACTCCTACAAGGTGTGGTTCCTATTCAGATACTTTTTATTGTACTGTAAATTTCATCTCTCTTTTGTTTTACAGGAATGTGATCAGGTTCAGGAGGGTGGAAGGATGTTTTCCTGGTTGGGAAATTTAAACATATGTTGTATAAGTTTATCTCAAGGGATCTACCTTAGGTTCATTTTAATTGCTTAGACCCAGCTAAAGTACTTGGAGTTGTATTAGTAGGTACGTGGAGGAGATTTTGGTGATTAAAAGATGTGTTGATGTTTTGTTTGCAGACAAAGCTCCAGAGCTTGACTTGTGAGTCAAAGCTGCTGAGTAGTGACATAACCTCCCGTGAGGAGATGCTGGTGAAGATCGAGGAGGAGACACTGCAGGCAGAAGAGGTCAATTTACATTCCCTTTAGTTTGGAATGAATTTAATAGCATACTGGAAGGCAACTAGTCAGCCATGTTTGCATTACTGCTGTTGACCAGGCTAATATTCCCCCCCTTGATCTTCCTTGGACAGGAGCGTGCCAAGGCAGAGACTCTAAACCAGAAGCTGCGAAGCCAGCTGGCAGATGTCCGTGTTCCCAACATTCTGCAATACATCTCAGTGAAAGCCTCCAGTGCCCAGCTCGAACAGAATGTCCGGGCCTGGGAGCGAAAAGTTGAGATTTCTGAGGTTAGAGACAAAATTGTATGTTACCTACCAAGATTACCTACTCAAGGTACCTGCATACTTTCTAACACATTTTCATTATAAATATACTGTATTGAGTGAGGCTTGCTTTAGTGGGGCTTGCAAGAGAAGACACTTTTTAGATTTTGAAATAATTATTTCTGACTTTCATATAATTAAATAGTTATTATCCTTTAGCAAGTGCTTTAGCATGTTAAACCTTCCTCTTTTCAAATCTGAAATTTGAATGGAAATCTCTAATACTGTTCAAAATCTTATTTTAGTAACTGCACCAACAAACTTTTCTGTGAACTTCTTATTATTACCTGACAATTTAACCACTTTCCCAACAAGGTAGACAAAGAGTTAATGTTCGAAATATTCATATTTTTCTCAGTCATTCAAAACCAATATCTTCCTCTTAAATGTTACAGCTATTTGTCAGATTTTACAAAGACGTTAAGTAGCTAGCTAACTAGCAAGCGTCAGCTAATTTTGTTCCTGGACACTTCTGCGTAGTTAGCTTGTAACCTCCTATCTATTGCAATAGACACTTACACAGATATGAACAATTATTAACCCCTTTTTTAATCCCTTTCTCCTTTTAGCCCTTTTTTTCCTGAAATGTCATATCTAGTTGTCTATGGCCGTCTCACTGCAAACCTCCCAACGGTTTAAGGGTAGTTGAAGATTATGGCAAATTTGTGTGTGTACAGTACGATGACACCAAGAAATCCCTGATGACAATGTCTCCCTACTACCAGGGTGATGGTGTGCTATTTTCACAGCAAGCGGCAGTGATGGCCTTAAAACGCCACCTGGGAGGCCCCTTACACAGACTCAGACAGGGGCACATTATTTATAAAACCTGTGAAGGCTACACTCTCTTGAACCTTTTCACATGTAAAGGATTTGTCCAAGGCACCTGAACTAATGCTGCTCTTTATGGCACAGACACATTTTGAGATTACCCCCTCTGTAATATGAATGCATCAAAATAACACACTAAGAGACCTCCACATGTTAAATTCTAGTTATTTACATAATTTCAGGATAAGTGCTGTAATTTCTGCAGGTTCCCTCTGCTGGGTAGTGAACTGCCAAACACACACTACGCCATGAGAATCAATGAGCTTTCAAAACAAGAGACAAAGTTGTTAAAAGACAGACAGATTGAGTAGACTTATCCAATTATGATATTTAAGTTCTGTATTTTTATTAACTTTTATTTCACTTGCTCTACTTCTCTTTTAAAATCTAATCTCAGAACATTTCCCACCACCACAAAAGTACTTTGAGCTAAAGCAAGCCTCATGACAATAAAGTAAAAAAACAATTTAGTTTAATTTTGTGTTGCAGTTTCTGTACTGCTTCTTAATGTGTCATCTGATATGTGTTATTATGTTTCTATACAGTAGGTACGCACTTTAAAATAATCATTCAGTTTTTTACATACATACATACCAAATTTTCCACTTAATTTTAGTGCTGTAGCATCACCCAGTCATTGTTTTTTATTCAAAATTCCATTACTGAACCTCTTTGGCTGGCTTAGTCACATGCATAAGCTATACCAGTAGTAGTTGATGAGCAAAAAATGCACTGCAATGTGTCTAAACATCTCCACAAGCAACATGTCAATACCAAAACACTATTACAACCTTAACTAACTATTATTCAAGAGCAAAAACAGAAGTACACAGTTTGATTTATACAGCTTTCTGTATGACTGGATGTATGTATGACTGGATGTAGCAAAGTGTTTAGATATTAACATCCATGTGTAACCCACAGACATGAGATGGCTGTAGTTTCTTGTGGCCGTGTTTTAGATGGTGAGTCCACCCAATACACAGCTTATGCAATGGAATAAACCAGCCAAATAATTTAATGTAACCAAAAATGGTTCTACAGGACTAAAAGGAATTTGAAAATAACAATATTAAATATATCTTTAAGTACCCAAGCTATTTGGAAAGTGACAAGTCGTTCTAAAATCACAATTAGTAATGGAACTACATTTTTGCTATCCATTCCATTAATCCAGATGGCTCTGAAGACACACACTAAAGCCTGGAACAAGCTGAAGGCAACTGCAAGAGTGGGACCAGTTCCCACTCAGCCAGTGAACACTCCCATGCTTCCTAATGACATATTTAATCAAAACTAGCCCACAAGTCCTGGATGCAACACTCTTTTTTAAACTATTAGAGATATAAAACCACATTGTAGCAAATGTGATTAGTTGTTTGTAAACTTGAAATGTGAAATGCACTGAGTTTCTGATGTGCCTGCCCTGCATTTAAATAAGCGTTGCACACCCTATTAGAAATGACACAACTCACAAGTTGTTTAACTACCTGAAAAAAAATATATATATATCCTAAAAGAATGTCAATCCCCTCTGCAATTAACCACATATGACCTCCCCTTTATAAATGGAAAAAAGTTTATTTGTTAGTGCTGTGTATATTGAATGCTACATACAGTTATCTTAGCATGAATGTACACATACTGTACGTTGTCACAATTCTTTTTACTACGTCATTCACATACTACAATTTGAAAAAAAGGTATAAGAGGAATAAGTGCTCTCCGAAGCACTAAGACCTGGGACAGATTACATGAACTAACACAGCAGGCATGCACAGAACAGAGAAACAAGGGTCACAGGCAGGGGCTAACTGTTATGCACTACACCAGATCAAAAGTCATGTCAATCACAGTCCTAATGACCCTTCCGTCAAACATTTTCCCCATTCCATCACAAAGGCCCTGTTAACTCCTTCCAAATATATAGATATTTATATAGATTTTAAAACAAAATTAATGGAAAAAAATGAAAAAACAAACATACAGTACTTTTTGTGATATTAAAATTCCCAACTGCTCTCTGATTGTTGTCTTAATGCCAGATGAAAGACATGAACACAACACATTTAACATAAGACAGACATATGACACTAATTCACACCTCAATGGCAATGGAGAAAACAAAAATACACATCAGTACAAGGAAAAAAGCCACAACATGGAGGCAGTAAGGTCTGGAGTAGATTGGATATCTAAATAACCCTGACCCCAGATTAAGGCCAAGCAGTCTTTACTGGAACTGGTGAAATAATAATCTTCCTCCGAGTTTTTGTTACCTTCTACCATAAAATACTTTATCAATACTGCACTCAGACATCACTTCCACCACCAAATGGGACAAAATATGCCCCGTTGAAATGCTTCACTTGCAAAAGAACAAACACCTGCACAGACAATAAGTTGAGGTTAATTTGAGCCAAGTTGAATTTTAGTGCCTTAATTACAGACTAGAAGATGAAAATTCATAGTTTTTTGCAATCAAGCTGTATCAGCCCATTTTTGGTAAGGATACTATCTTAAAAACATGATCTGCACAAATATACTGCAAAACGTTTTTCACAAATGGGGTTAACTAAAACTATACAGACCTGCCAAAATTCAACACCAACAGCCAGTTTCGCAGGCACCGATTACGCCTAGTCTTGAACATAAAAAAAAACATTTAAAAAAAAAAATTGAGCTTAAAGGAAATCTCCATTGAGCTTGGCTTAAGTCCAGGACTAGGTTTAATCGGTGTCTGCGAAACCAGCCCTGAATGTTTAACTCAATCCACTTTATAGCCAGGATTCCATTTTCACAGAAATGATTCAACATCATTTACCCAAATGAACTCAGAAAAGCATGAAGGGTCAGAATACCTGTTGGGTTTGGATTTGGATGCTGTCCTTAGAAACTTGCAACATACCATCACCACCATGACTTAAAAAAAAGTCCCCATATGATTAAAAAGTAGTAACATACAAAACAGCCAATGCAGTTTTAGAAACAGACAATGCCTATAACTGAACTAGTAAACAAACTTGCATACATACTGTACTATATACACTCAATAAGAGGAGACTATCAGAGTTTAGACATTTTCAGTACAGTCTACACTGATTTCTGTAAGAATATTAACTGTATAATAGTGTGAAATATATATTTCTATATCATTTCTATATAGCAGTGAGATGTCATGACACTTCAGCTGGTTAATCTCCACACCTTTAGGATCTGGTGCAGTACAATGGGGTTTTGGTACAAACTATATTTGCCACAATGATGGCCACATATACTTCCACATACACTCACAAATATTTGTAATATTTCACAATAGCACAATAAAGCCCCCCTCCCCATGTAAAAAAAAGAAAATTTGAGTCGTGGAGTTGATACTTGTACATAAATAGCTTAAAAATACTAAAGCACAAAGGGTAAAGAGGTGTCTGATTTTAGTGTATCTACATACACTGCTACTACAGTGATATGAGGTTGTGGAAAAGTAAGCAACACACAATCTTGACCCTCCACCCACCCAAAAAAAACATTTGAAATCCGAGTTGATACAGCGTAGTTGATTCCAAAATAAAAAACACAAGAGGCTGTCAGCAGACTGTAGCAGCAGCTGAAACCTAGCAATAATTTCAGTCGAGTATCCTGGATAGGAGAATGGAAAATTACTGCATGCAGGATCTCTGTAGATGGTTTTGAGTGACCACCACTGTTGGCAAAAGAATAGTTCCGGGTCATGGTGCAACCCTTAACACTTACAGACCAGCCGACCAGGTTGTCACAAGGGGAACTGGTCCACATCCCCTTTTCTTTACAAATCTACAAGGTAATGTATTTACAAACACAAAGCTTTTCATCAACAGAAATGTAGGCTAATGTGGTGATTTACATTTCTTTTTTTATCGCCATTACCGGGCAGTTGCTTTAGGAGAGGATGAAACAGGTAAGAACATCCAACATAAGAGTTTAAGGTCAATTCAAAATTTCATCCTCTGTGATATCTTCTCCTCTGTCTTTCAGAACGTAGCCCTAAATCAGTGACACTTGGCAGTACAATGAGAAGCTGTGACTTCCATTTTTTATTACACAATAATTAACTGTATGGGATTTGTGGAAAGGGAAGGGATTCAATATGCTGGGGGCAAATTCGGGTAGGCAAGGACATTTGCTATGGACTGGAAAAGAAGGGAAGGAAGGGAGTAACTATATGGCACAGAGTGCACAAGGTGGCACATAGTAACCTACCATAGCGTAACCCCCTCCTTCAGATGTGTGCTGGACTGTGCTCCTGCAAGGCTCCCAGGTCTCCAAAGCATTTGAACTGGGCATCTCTGGAAAGCACCAGAGTGTGCACTCCAGAGATGCCCAGTTCAAGTGTGTTAAGCTGGGTGCTGCAAATTAATGGTAGACAGGGACGTTTGCTATGAACTTGTACAGAACGGAGGGGCGTAACTATATGCAAGGTGGCACAGGGTAACCCCCTCCTTCAGCTGTGTGCTGGACTGTGTGCTCCTGCAAAGCTCCCAGGTCTCCAAAGCGCTCTCCACACCAAACACACTTGAACTGGGCATCTCTGGAATGCACACTCTGATGCTTGGCCAGGTGCTCCCGTTGCTTGAAACCTTTATCGCAGCTGGCGCATTTGTAGGGCTTCTCCCCAGTGTGGACACGCCGGTGCCGATTCAGATCGGACGAGTACTTGAAGCGCTTCTCACAGTCGGGGCACTTGAGGGGCTTTTCTCGGGACGGGTCGCAGCGGTGCTGCACGAACTCGGACGACGACAGGAAGCGGCGGTCACAAAGGGAGCACTTCAAGGGCTTCTCCTGACAGTGCGAGTTCTGATGCCGCTGCAGTGTCGAACTCTTCTTATATCCCTTGCCACACACGTCACATTTGTAGGGCTTGTCCGTGTCCCTAGATGAAGAGGACGATTCGCCGCACTTGTGGCGCAGCAGTTCTCCCGACTGACTGAACTCCTTTTGGCAGGACGCACATTTGAACAGGTTCTCCATGCCGTGGACATGCTGGTGGTAAAGAAGATGAGACGGCTGCAGAAAGCCTTTGTCACAAAGATTGCACTTAAAGGGGCGGTCGGAGGGGTTTTTGTGCGTGCGTCTGTGGCGCACTAGGGCGTACTGCTGTTTGAAACTCATCTGGCACTCTTCACAGTGGAAGGGACGCTCCTCAGAGTGCGTGCGCTCATGCTGCCGCAGGTCTGACGGCCGCTTGAAGCCCTTCCCACAGGTGGCACAGCGAAAGGGCCGCGCCCCCTGCGGGTGACATGGATGGTGCAGTAGCTCCGAGGACTCCTTGAAGTGCAGTTCACACAGGTTGCACTTAAACAGGTGCTCTCCGGAATGGGCGTACATGTGGCGCACGAGGTGGGAGCGGTGCTTAAAGCTCTTGTCACACACGGCACACTTGAATGGGCGCTCTGAGCTGTGGGTGCGCTGGTGATGGGCCAGGTGAGAGGACTGGCTGAAGCTCTTATCACACGTTTCACACTTGAAGGGCTTCTCCCCGGTGTGCACACGCTCGTGACGAGCCAGCTCCGACAGGTGCCTGAAGGCCTTCTGGCAGACAGAACACTTGTAGGGCCTGTCGCGCGCCGAAGGAAAAGTGATGGTGGAAGTGGATCCCACTGCAGCGCTCCCACTGGAGGAGGCTCCGTCAGCGGTTGGCTGCTGGGGGTTGGTGGCGGAGGAGCTGGGAGTGGTGTTCCCGGAGGAACCCGGCCGGTAGGTCTTCTCGCAGATGGAGCATTTCATGGGGTTAGTGCTGTTGTGCGAGGTGTGGTGCTGCGCCAGCGAGGTGAGCAGGGAGAAGCCCATCTTACACACGCCGCACACGAACGGCTTCTGCTCCACCTGCACACACTGGTGCTCCAGCAGGTCGGTGGCCTGGTGGAAGATCTTCATGCACTGGGTGCACTGGAAGGAGCGGTCCTGGCTCACCATACACTGGTGCTCATGCGGGTTGGCCAGGTGGGAGATGTCATGGCCGCACGCCCCACACTTGTGTCCGCCCTCGCCCCCTACCTGCAGGGAGGGCTGCTGCACCTGGGCCGGGTGCTGCTGCTGGGGCTGGGGCTGTTGCTGGCCGTGCTGTTGGCCGTGCTGCTGGCCGTGCTGGTGCTGCTGCGACTGCTGCAGAGCGGGATCGGGCTGCAGGACAATACCGTAGACGGCGCAGCCCAGCGCGTTCTCCGCCCCTGGCGGTATGGTGTGCACTACCGGAGGGGGGGCGACCGCGTGCTGCTGCCACGCCTCGGTCATCCTGGCTCTCGTGTAGGGATTCAGTTTTATACCGTAACGGTCGCCTTTTTATGAAGAAAAAAGTCAAGTGGACATTGACGGACAGGTGGGCGGAGTGGAAGAAATCGGAGTAATTTAATCGGCCATTTCAGTGGACGACAACTGCACTCGCAAAATATGAACAGGGTTTGTTTTTAGGACGTTTTAACATGTGTCTGAAAATAATATGCAGAGGAATAACGCCTTCTGCAAAAACACATTTAAAAAAGTAATCCACTGTCTCTGCGTGTCTTCAGTCCTCTTCTGAACTGTAAAAGGAAAAAGGAAAACAATTATTATTCAGTTATTAACTAGTACAGTGTGAGGTGTGGCTTGCTGCAAGTGTACTTGTAGCAAGCCACACTAAAGGATAAAACAAGCACTAAAGTATAAACTGTAGAGGAAGCATGTCAAAACAACACTGTTACTACCACCAAGCATCAGATTAAAGCAGCTGTAGACTACTTCATTCATGATTACTTGTCTAATGTGTCACTAAAAACAAATATACCTATATACAAACAAACACAATCAAAGACTTGCACATATTTTTGACGTGTTGTAGGTAGGCAGACCATTTAAACTGGTTAGTCCCAGTACCAGGCAATTTCTTATCACAACATCCTATAGGTTCAGCAGAGTGCAACCTCTTTCACAAAATGTGTCAATCATATTGGTTTGATCCATAATCTGTCGGTGTTAAATGTTTTCAGTAACGACGATTTGACCCATCAGACTCAGAGTCTCTGCTATCCCATTTGAAGACATCCTTCACCCCCATCCCCCCATGATTACAGTATTGGTTGTATGCATATCCAAATCATCCACAGCGTGCACAATCAATAAGCATCCATTGGTCGGTGTTCGCGCACTAAAGCAAACCGAAGAAAACTCGATTTACCTACCTAGACACGCTATTGCATTTGCCCTGAAACAGAAAAAAGTATGCGTGCCGTAGGTTTAACGGTAGCAGGCAGCAATCGCTGCTTCAGCTGCGGCAGCAGAGAGACAGAAATCTGCATGGCGAGAGAGCTAGCTAGTTAGCTAGCATAGTATTTAGCTTGTTAGCATTGCTAGTTTGTGTAGTGTTGCGTTTGCTAATGTAATGTTGTTGGACTAGGAACATATTTGGTTATCTACAGAAGCAGGCAACCTGTGACATATTGAGGACTGCATTACTGGTAACATACCTTTAACGTTTTAGTGGGAGTTCTTTGTAACGTTTGCATCAGACAATTTTGCCAGAAATGACAAATTATTCGTAGGCCTAACGTCCCTTCACATCCGCAGCCTCGGTCAGTCGAAGATCTGGCAGCTCTCTTGTTCAAGCGGGGTTGCACCAGGGCCGACGGATTCAGAGCCTTTGGGTTGTTCGAAATGACACCACTAAATATCTACAGTTCTAGTTTGCCCTGAGGGTTACTCCGTTAACACCCTGCCTACATGTGATAACTAGGCAATTCTCCTCCCGCTTAAAAGGGCGAGAATATTTGGATTACAACGTTAGCTAGCTAACAGGCTAGCCTCAGAGATCCTGCCCAGGCACGGGAACATGAATAATCCAGGGTTTAATTGGCAAGCTCACAACACACTGTAGTTACCCGGAACCTGCAACGAATGGCTTTTATCTTTAGTAAATATAGCTAGACATTGAAGTAGTACACTGTTTGTACTAAAAAAACGAATAAAGTTGTTTTATAGTAAGTAAGGGAAAGCTACATGGGCCAGTGTTGCTGCCTTACGACCTTTTTGTAACACATCTAGATGTTGATTAAAGGACAGGATGTAACTCATAATGACTTTTCACAAGACAGTCACATTAGCACAAATAGTACACAATACGTAGCTAGCTAGTTATACGTACAGTGTGTACGTTTTGATTAAATATACGTTAAAGTCAATGCATATCAATATGGAACCTATTTTAAGAGTGTTCTGTTTCAGGGGGGACGTAAATTACCACAACAATGTTTTTTGGGCAGCATTGCCAAGCCATTCAATGTACCGTTAACGCTGTATGTTCACTGTTTATTTTTTATGACAAATCAATAAGCGTTAATATGAACTTT
Source organism: Esox masquinongy (assembly GCA_016801175.1). Taxonomy (NCBI): domain Eukaryota; kingdom Metazoa; phylum Chordata; class Actinopteri; order Esociformes; family Esocidae; genus Esox; species Esox masquinongy. Next base: position 25,462 of record JACXGI010007361.1, read on the forward strand.
ACTTAGAATAATGTTAGTCAGTTACAGTAGCAGCTCTGAAGAGGAGACAGAAAATATACAATTAAAAGGTGTTACCAAAAGGCGGCAAAGTTGGCACGAAGATGACAGTTTATTAAGGAAGAAGCACAAATCAGAAGAACACCCCCCCAGAGCAAGGTATATTCCTTTCCCAAATAGCATTTTAACTGTTCTTTTCTATGAATTAGCCTACCATATTTCTCGACTGCGTGGACCTCTGCAATCACATCTCAGAAAGTGTCTCTGTGCATAGGGAGGAAGATGACTTCAAGTCCAGACTACCTCTTCCTAGCAGTGTGCTGGACATGTTCACAGAGGAAGATGAAAACTCACAGACTGAGGACAGAACGCAACATGATGGACGGATTCGTTCCTTCAAACATGAAAGGGGGAACTGGGCCACTTATGTGTACTTTCCATGTAAATTCCTTATCTTCATAGATGCATACACTTAGATAGACAATGTTATTTTTCCTCTATTTTCCTCTCCCCAATATCCAGATATTCGACTGGCTTGTCACAGCAATTTTCAACAGGCTCAAGATAGCTGAAGATCACAGCATATCTTCCATGCCAAGGTTTTTTCCACTTTGCATGTCCAACGAGGAAGTCAGATCAACATGTTGCTGAAACACAAATTAACCACTCCCTCCTCCATACCACCCTCAGCCCTGTATTCGCACATTCACGTGCTTCCGTGATGTGCATTTTGGTGTGTCATTTGCAGAGGGATCAAAAATTATCAAGGGTGTTTGGACTAATAAGACCCTCCAATGTCCCTTCAAGCAAGTGTGAAACTGCAGCTTCCACAAGCAAAGTGGAATCCCATAAGGCACTAAGTAATATTTAGCTTGTGAAAATGTTCATAAAAGAATGGATAGGCTTTCTTTGTTATGAGATATGCATTGGTTTTTGTCTGATTTTAAGACTTCACAAAAAAACGGAATCCCACCTAAATTAAATCAACTGTTATTGCGGTAAATTTATTCTGAATTAATTGGAGGAATTTGTTAGAATTTCATGCTTGTTTTATTAATTAAAAGTGGACCGTGAACTGCACCATTCATGTCACGTGACACTTCTCAGTCTAGCTTTGAGTCATGGCTCGAACCTAGACTGAGACAAACAGCTAGGCATTATTAGATCACTGCACCAACAGTTCTCCTTTTCCTTCTTAGACATCCCAGAGGAAGGGTTCCTGGAGCTGCTTGATGAGATGACTAAAGTGGCAGCATCCCATGGCATCTCCCTCATTCATACAGATGAGTTTCACCTCAGTCTATCTAAGACTGTTGTTCTGAAACATCACTGGATCCAGCCTTTCATAAAGTCCCTGAGAACAAGCTTGGCACATGTCAGGAGGTCTGCTCTTTGTCTCAATACACCCAAATATAAACTTTGTTAATGTGGAATTGGTGTTACTATTTTCATTATATGTTCATAGGATGCATGACACTAGAGGTATTCTATATATTCCAGATGTGGGAAAGTAATAATAATCCTGTTTTAATCAGGTTCATTTGTTCGGCTGAGATGCTGAAGGTCTACTGTAATGATGACAAAAACAGGTACTGTAGGATCTCCTAATGATCGGTGACAGCAGAAATTAGGAAGTATGTTCCAAAGGTGTTAAGACTTTTTCTTTTAGTCAGCTCCTCTTGCAGCTAGTCTTATGGTCTAGTCTCCTGATCTACCCTAAAGGACGTTCCTGGCTATGGAATTTTCCACAGGACAGGCTCAGCTACTAGAGCTAATGAAAGCTGTGGACAGCACCATGATGGAGTTCAACCTTGACACTTTTTACAAGGTATGAACACAAAACCATGTCGCATATTACAGTATAAATGGCCAACCTCTCACTTATATAATTGTTAGAAAGTTGTGGGGATGCAACATTTTGTTAAATTCCCTCGGTTTTCTGGAGACCTGTTCTGCAAATTGCTGAAAACAAGTAGGAAATTCAGAATCCACTAGTAACACTGTTCAGCAATGAATGTTTTATCAAGTGTTGAGGTGAAGAGTGAATACTAAACTTTCACTGTTCTTCTAGAATCCTTCCTTCCATGTCAGTCTGGCCTGGTGTGTTGGTGACTGCACTGAGCACATTCAGAAAGAGTGTCTGCAGGACTTGCAGGTATGACCTCTCTTCCAGTTAGTTCATTCTGTCCATGTACCTTTTTTGTTCTCATCTTTTGAAATCACCCACACCTATGTAACCCATCACAGTAGCTTAGAGAAATTGATGGATGCAAGCCATGGGCTGACTTCATCTAGTTTCTGACATAGATCTCACCAGCTATCTACTCCTATCAGGGGAATGAAACAGCCAGGGTTTCACTCAGAGCCTAAAGCCTTTTGTTTGTTCTTGTTCCATCAGAGTCTGGTTGACTCCCATGAGGACGGACCATTCGTGTTGAGACTGGACTGTCAAGAGCTTCGATTTAAGTCTGGGAACAAGACTTTTTCTTTTCCACTACGCTGACAACTTCAAAGAAACCAGTTCTCCTTCAGCCTGTGGTCAATTGTAATGTTAGGACACCTGAATAGTGAGGCACTGAAATGTGAGATTCACATTTTCAAAACTGAGGCAATAAAGTATTTTTATAAAATGAGGAAGTTTTACCTCCTGAATGGTTAAGGGAAAACAGCCCTGCTTCAACATCGAGCAACTTCCTGAAGTCAAGCAACGTAATCTCATAATTGCACATCTTCCTGTGAAGTATGTGTGCATTGCATACATTGCTCCTACAATTACTGTATGACAAAACATCACAGACACTAGACCTGAATTTCTTCAATTATGTTCAGTCATTATTGACAAAGTTAAAGGCAACATGTGACCTCTGAAAAAGTTGTCAAGTAGTTGTTCCTAAAGCCATTCTTTAAAAATAGATTGACCTATGATAGACCCATTAATAAACCTTTTGGATTAAAGAGATATAGTTAAAATAAACTGACACACAGGGGCTGTTTTTTTTTTTTAAAAGGAATCTATCCAAATGTTGCCTATCTGATACAATATGTAAAACATACACATATTGACTTGAATGGGGACTCGGTTTTATACATTTTTCCTATCCCGTAGGTGTAATTCAGGTAGATAACCTAATTTCCCCCTGCAAATGGATAGTAGATCCTGCTTGATCTGTGCAAGTACTGAATACCGCAGAGCAGAACAGGTAGTCTCTTTTTGCCAACATCTGTGAACTACACAGATGCAGCTGTATGACAGGACCAGGGAAGAGGAACCTCTGATGAGGCTGAGATTGAAACAGTTCCAAGTTTCACCCTTAACAAGCTCACACAGAAAGCCAGCATAATGCAAAGTTCAACATTACATTTACTTGATCGTCACAACAAGGCAGCTGCACAAACACACAGATCACGATAGTTGCAGCGATAACATCGTGTTCAAGCTCAACCATAGAGCAATGGCACAGTTTCAATCCAGCTGTTCAGACAACGTCTCCCTGTGCAGTCCCAGTAAACAATCAGCTTTAGAAAAAAAAATCATCACACCTTAATACTGCAGACAATGCTAATTCTGAAGATCACATAGTAAACGGTTCTACTCTAAACCGAACCTAGTTAAGAGAAATTTGAACAATTGCACAATAACAGCAGACATGTTATGGACTAAATGAAAAGGTTTAAATTTGATAATTCTTTTATGTTAGACAAAGAATATTTTAAATATATAAATATAGATATCCTGACCAAGGGTGGAAATAAAATCTAACAAGCTTAGTAACTGAAAAAATTGTCAAAAACAAATACCTCTAGTTCAATTTGTGTGTACTAAAGTTATCAATGTATATCTGTTGTATTCACTTGGCTGATGTGTACAGTGAAACTACTGACGTTGATGGCACAATATTCCTGGCTTCTAATTGTGGCTGAACTTTAAGTATGATATTGTAACATTGGCTTCTAATTGTGGCTAAACTTTAAGTATGATATTGTAACATTATAAAATCACAGCATTTTTGCTTGAGCGCTATAAGAAACCAGCAGGTAATTTCAGAGATTTTAGAAAAGTATCAATACACCTCAATTTTCAACAAGATTAATTAACGTAATAACATTTGGATGTTGGATGAACATTAAAGGGGAATAAACAGTAATTGTTTGCTCAGGGGATAATTAATGATAAAATCATGGATTGTGTAAAACATTTTAGTGCTGTCATCAAGACCTCCTCAGGCACAGTGGCCGTCATGTGTCCACAAGCCTATCAGTCATCTTGTCTTTGTACTATCATAGTTCATAAGCTAAGATAAGCTGAGGAGCAGTAACAGGTTGAGGTCACTCAGGGGCCAAAGAGAACTTTCTTGATGTAGGCGACTGTAGTAAAGTTGAGCAACATATTTACATGCTCATTCCCCTCCAGCTCCAGCATATGGACGGGTTGAGCTTGGCGGCCTATCCAACGCTTGCACTGGGCGGCACTCAGCAGATTGACCGTCCCATCTCCGTCTCCGAGAACCGTTGTGGGGTCTGTATCTGGAAAGCTGGTGTACAGGAAACCCTCTGCAGTGGGCACTCCGCTGCCGTAGAGACAGTGGATCGCCACCCCGGGGGGCTCCATTGCACTGACCAGTGGCTCTGTATCCTGACGCATTTCCCAGCCGTCTTCGAAATCAAGATCCTTGAAGAAGCGTTGGTAGTCCTTCACTGTGTAGTTGGTTGTGGGTGTCTGGATAAGCACCTTGTCAGTGGGCCAGGAATGTGCGTACGGGAACAGCCATGTGGTTGAGACGGCAGAGCGCTGCTGGGAGCGCATCTTCAAGGAACTGATGACTGGTATACGGTTATTATCGCCTGCGAGGACGGAGACATTTTAAACGTATGCAATAGCGTGGGTGTTAAACGCATGCTATCTAAACGTTACAAATGGTGCAAAAAACACGGTAACTTTACCATCGCGTCTCCTAGACCGATGTAATTCACACAGAACTTGTACACAAACTCTTACCAGTAGCTACGACTCTCAGTGTTTTGGCTACTCCAGCCCAAGGTGCCCCCAGGGACACAAAGGCCTTGATGTAGCGATCCTTCCAGGCCTGGGGCTGTTGGTTTAGGAAATACAGGGTGTACATGTTCCCCATGCTGTGGGCCATCAGAACAACTGGACACCCAGCCTTCTCTGCCATGTCCTCAATCATCTGTTGCAGACCCAGAAAGTAGGCCTTGTTCTCATCTATTAAAATCATACAAAAATATTAAGCTCAGGATAAATAACATTGCTTACGTCTAACAAAAGCACATGCAATCCATTCAAGGACCTGTTACAAATCTCTCAGCAGATTTATCTACAGTGAATGTGTGTGTACAGTGACAGAGATGGACTTACTTGGTGCTTTACGCCAGTCATATGGAGCTCCTCGAACATCGTCATCTCTCGTGTATCCCCACTCCACCAGCGCCTGCACTATGGTGAAGAAATACATACCTGCAACACAAACAATACTAGCTTAGCCCAACAGCAACAAAAACACACAATCAAAGACTTGACACTCAAAATATTAGAGAAGCTGTTGAATAGATACATTGAACTCAAGAGGTATTGGCACCCTTGAGCAATGCTGTGTGAATGCAAAAAAATACATTGTGTTCAAACAAAAGGAGGAGCTGTATACCTTTAACAATAATTAATTACTCAAAACTTTTTATTGAGTTGCATGATTTCTTTCGGCAAACATAGGTTTCAAAAGTATTGGCATGCCTAAAGAATATAAAGAAGTGGCATCTGTTATGGAATTCTATGCTTGTTCCTGGAGGCCTCAGTCTCCAGGAACTGTTTTGATGCCTTTCAGCTGTTCCTGTTTACCTGATATACAAATGTCACACACATGTAAAATTCTTTAGTCATCCAAGGGCATGGGTTAAATTCAAGAGCTTTCAGCTGAAAGAAGACAGATTTTTGTTGACCTGCACAGATCAGTTAAATGACATGAAAAAAAAAAACAAGCACAGTCATGGCAATAATCAAACATTTTCAGAAGTCTAAAACAGTTGCAAATTTGCCAAGAAGTGGATGCATGTGCATTTTGTCCCCCACGGATCGGATAGTGTGGAAGATGGTGAGGGAGGTAAAGAACAATCCAAGGATCACAGTCTAGAGGAATCTTGGGATATCTCAAAATCATCTGTTAGACTCCACCTCCATGTCAACCAGTTCTTTGGAAGGGTGGCACGAAAGAAGCCCTTACTGAGCCCAACCCACATATTCCTGTGCCAGACCACTGACAAGCATTATTGGAACTACCATTGTAAGTGTTTGTTATGGTCAGGTTAGAAAATAATGTAACTTTTTAGCCATGCACGCCATCTGTGTGTTGGGTGACAAAAGGGGACTGCATACAAGGAAAAGCACCTGATGCCTACAATAAAATATGGTGGTGGATCACTGATGCTTTGGGCTGTTTTGCTACTAGTGGCCCAGGGGCTCTTGTTAAGATCGATGCCATGATAAATTCCACTAAGTACCAGGATATTTTAGTCCAAAACCTGGTTGCCTCTTCCAGGAGATTGACACTTGACCATGGAAGGAGCTTTCAAGAAGACAATGACCCCCAAACATACATCAAAATCAAAACAGAAATGGTTGCAGGGCCACAAAATCTTCCATGTTTTACAATGGCCATCTCAACCTCCAGACTTGAAAAACGTCTGGTCTGAATTGAAGAAGGCAGTCTACAGGAGCAAACCTAAGACTAGCAAGGATCTTTCAATGTGCTGCATGGAGAAGTGGTACAAGATCGTTCCAAAAGAGTTGGCCAACTTTGTTCTGTGATGTTACACACTACAGGGGAGGCTTTATGAAAAATCTATTTCATGGGTGCCAACATTTTTTAAATCTGTTTTTCAGAAAAATATCATATTACTCATTATAGTGTTTTGTGTTTGAGAAATTGTGTTGAAATAAAAGTACACAGCTTTTATTTCAACACAATAAAAGTACAGTTATGTTTGAGCCTAAAATATAACTCATTGTTTGTGGTGTTAATTTTTGGCATTCCCTTTTGCTTAATTTAAAAAAGGGTGTCAATACTTCTTTAGTTGACTGTATGCAATGTTAAGTTGCTATGATGATGGGCCCACTTACCAACACCTTGCTTGCTGGGGTCAAGGTATTCCAAGGGGAAGGTCTGTCCAAAGCCAGGCACCCTGACATCTACACCCGGAGGTGCTTCTGTCTGCCTTGTTGTGCGGTTGTAAATCAGCCTGGTGAACAGATACACATGCCAGAATATTAGACAGGTTAACTACAATTACATTACATTTTGAATTGTTAAGATTATGTTGCATAAACTGTAAACTTTGACTTCTTCACTTTTCATGACTTGTTTCTAGATTGAAGCCACAGAAAAAAGCTTTTGGTTGGAGACTTAACTGGAAACACCTGTTAAATTCAGTCAGTATTATTTCTGCATTTCTGGAGGAAGTAGGCCTAAATGGAAGTAAAGACCGAACTTTTTGTACACTATGGCTTCACTGTTTAAAAAAAGACAGACTCTGAGACAGACTCCTCGTTGAAAATGATGATTACAAACAAGGGGATTCAAAGGTCAGTGGTTTCCGTTGAAGGAAACTTGATGTACTCAGTGATTTCCAAAGTCATCCAGCTTCAGTTAATTTCACATTTCAGCTCAGGCTTCTACCATTCTATCTATTTACTTACTTTAATATTTGTTATTAATTATTTAACCAGGTGAGTATGATTGAGAACACATATACATTTTCAGCAATAACCTGGGAGCAATCAGTGTTAACGGTCTTGCTCCACAACAGAACGATAACTTTCAGGCTTGAGGTTTCAATTTAGCAACCTTTAAATCATTGGTCAGGTGGTCTAATCACTAGGCTACTATTCCACCCCAAATCGTGCTATATAAAAAAAATATATATATCTAATAATAATAATAATAATAATAATAATAATAATAATAATATTATTATTATTATTATTATTATTATTAATATTTCCCACCGAGTATGTGGTTTTAGCTTGCCTCCAAGCAGGTTAATTCTAGTGGATATGTTAGGGTGCTACACAAATGAACCCAGCTAAAAGGTGAGCCACTTTCCTGGTTGCTGTTATCACAAGTTGAAGTTAGAGTTGATCAAAGCTACTTTGCATATTCCTCACAAAGTATACTCTGTAAAATGGCTAGAAAATAATCTATTCAACCTACAGAAAGTGTTCTCTCCCATTCCTACTCATCTACAGCTCTGGAAAAAATTGAGACCACTGCACCTTTTTCTTTCCTTTCAAAAAAGTCAAAAAGGAAGGTTTTGAGTGGGGAGCAGAAGGGTTAAAATTAAGAAACCACTGCAAATTGAACGCTTCTGTTCCTCACTCAAAACTTTCCTTTTTAACTTTTTTGGAAAGGAAAGAAAAAGCAGCAGTGGTCTCTTAATTTTTTCCGGAGCTGTGTTTACATAGTCATATTAAACTAGCATTGTTTTATTAATATCAAGTTGCCAGTAGTGATATGTGGCCATTTTCATGTGAATGTCATCATGAGAATCCCAAAATAAAAATCTCTGAAAGAAATAGTTTTTTTTCTAGTCACTGCTGTTCCTGAGTGTTTGTTGGTTTAGAAAGCAATACAGATCATTTGCATTTTCTTCAGTCTTCTGAAGAAATTTCTCCATTGAGGTGTGGTAAAAATAAAGTTTTATATATTTAAAGTGGAAACAATTCAGCATGTTCAGGTGTCGTGCCTGACTATGTATACTATTCAGACTACCTGTAATTGTACAATCCTAAATTACTACGTACGGCTTCTGCTGAATTTATAGATTATTTTTTAATCCAGAAATCTGCAATATTAGAAAGTATATGTCTGGCACCATAAACATTTTGGAAGTACCTTCGTAAAGTACAAATGGAAATCTATTCAAAATTGTTTTTGTGTTCAGCCAAGCCTTTCCTTTTAAATGGCAATCCGTGTTTTGATGAAAGACAAACTCCCTGACTTTTGCAAATAGGTAAATTTCATGTAACATCCATAAGGATTCTAATTAGCGTAATTCATTCAACATGACATTCCAATATGTGGAAAAAGGGTTTAGATTAGATTTTGCATAATGATGTTCTGTTCATAATACTGGTAACCTCCATGAAACACGCTCAACCCCATCACCTCACATAACACCTTGTGCTAGCTGGTGTCAGAGACTGCTAATTGCTAACCTTATGTTGTCAATCCAGCAGTCGATGGCCACTGGCACCAACAGTTCCAGGTTGAGCCATAATGTAAAGTAGACATCTGTCTTTTTGTAGCAGATGTAGTGGACCACACTGGGCTTGTCCAGCTTGGCCTCCAGCTGGTTCCCCAGGTCTCCAGGAACTGTGGCACCAGACAATATGATGATGGTTAATAAAGAATGACAGAAGGCAGGACACTATTAATTTACAGTGTAACACATGTTATCATGGGTTACCACAACAGCCCATTGTACTAGGAGCATTTCTAAATGTGCCATTGCTGTTCCTCTTTTCCTACCAACCGCCTCTATTATTGTGTGTTCTTTAGAATGTAGAGGTGTGTTCAACCACTAAAAACCTGGCCGATTTAGATTTGAGCATGTTAGTCAGTCACAAATGACCCTTTGTGACCCTGAGTCAACCACAAGTTAAAGGTTTAAGCCAGAAGGTAAACCCTAGGGCAAACTTCATTGACTGTTATCACATGCATGCAGACATACAAATACTGTGAGGGTTGTAAGTTGCCAAACACTAGATAAGGCATTGAGATAGCCTTTGTTGAAATATATCTGAACTAACTAATGAATATGCTGCTCATTTTCAAGATTAACTCTGAAGCTGTGGAAGTAATTAAAGGCGATTGGACTGATCATGTTATGTTCTCAATGCCAGAATATGGTTTTATTACTATAAATTTAATTAATAAAGGGAAAGTTGTGCAAAGATTCAGTGCAGAAGAATTATCAAGGAGAAAATGAACATGCGAAATAGACCAGCGACGCTACGTACCGTAGCATGTAAAATTCATGTACACAGACATGTTATCAATTATTGTACATAACTTGCTGGTGAGAGACAAAGAGCCTGAACTTTGCCATGCAATTCAAATAGAACCTGGTTCTATTTGAGACCATGGACGCACTGCAGGTCCCACTCTCATTGGGTGACACAAGCATTGTATGTCACTTGGATCACTTAAACACGAAGAGAGATAATTCAAAGATAATTACCAGAAAAATATTTTTTGCACCTTTGATCTGTGGATTAATCATCCGAGTGGAGAAACACGTGATTTTGTATGACTCAACAATATACAAAGATCCAGTACAAAAAAAGGAATATGCATTTGGGTTAATGTCCCTATCAAAATGTCCGTAAATGTTTTATGTAGGCTATGTTCTGCCTGTACCTAGATTAATATGGTTTATTCCGATATGATTTGCCATTTGGCCTGCGTGCAGTCATCTCGTCCGATGGGTATAGACAAAGTTAATTTGCACGCGATGGGGCACGCGGTTGCACGCGCACTGCCGGTTTAGTCAAGTCATTCCAATACGTTTTAACATTCTAATACAGGTTTCCATGTAGGGAAATGTACAAGCACATACATAGTGAAAAATAAAGGAAAATTATTTCCCTTTAATACATTTCTGTTACACGTAACCTCGGCTACATGTCTTGCGCTTTCAGTAGGACGCAAGTCACGCAACTTTTTTGAATTTTCATTTATGGTTTTCAACAAAATATGGATCTCCGACATTTGGAACGACGTCGGATCTATTCACGACACTTCAGTCCGCAACGTTCTGCAACTGAATTGTCACTTGTTACATGTGCCATTTGTAGTCATATGACCAAGAGGCTCGAATCGACCCCGAATCACCGCGATATTTTATCCACTAACCGAGTAAACAATCGGATACATGATACAGGTACATGGTAAAGTTCAATTAGGATAATTCGTTTTTAGCCTGATTACGAATGTATTACTCAACAAGTGTTCGGCTAGGTTGTGTAAATATACATCACCCCTGGCATGCATATCAAAGAAATAACGTAGGCTATGTCAAGGACCATCTCATAACAAACCTGATTCTGAGAAACAGGGCATGCTTGAGTTTCTGTTAACTAGCCTTTTCAGCTGACTGAAGCCGCTTGCAGGCAATGTCTGTATTATAGCATAATAATGGCAACTAAAAAGGAAATATCTAACATTACCTTGATAAGGATAAACAATGACACTTACTTAGGACTACGGGAGGTCTTTCTGATCGACATGCCTTGCCCGTAAGACATGTCTCCAATGTTCTGCCGTTGATGTATGGTGTCCAAAACAACAACAAACTCAGCTGAAAGAGCGCTGGGATTACCAACCCACAGGATATCATTTCTCCCATTCACTCATAACGCTGTTTTCCCTGATGAGGAAATTGTGATGTTATCTAGCGACACGATGTACCCTGACACGTTAATCAACATGAAATAAAAACTGGCCAAAATAATGCTCCGCAGATGTTGAAGGCACAGTAGTAACGCTCAACGTTAAAAAGCCCTGAACTCAAGTCTAAAGTAGTCGACGTCAGAAATAGTCGAACAGCGATGGGAGTGGCCGACTGAGTATGAAACAACAGACTGAAAATTTTGGCTGGAACTTGCCTGACAGAAATATTAGGCTGAATTAACATAGGCTACATATTTAGGTCTGAGATTCCTTCCACTGCAGTTGAGACAAACTATTTTTTAATTTATTAAAGTTTTTGTCTATTTCAGTCTAGCTATCCCTAGCCCACAGACCTAAGTTTCTTCCCCACAAGGAGAGTGGATTTGAGTCCTTACCAAATAATGCTTCCTAGAGATTAATTCCTTCTGATTGGTCAAAGTATGGCCTGAATACCTGTAGGTAGAGCAACATTAAGAAAATTCAGAATTGGCTTTGATACTCTGACTGGTTAGAGATGATCCAATCACTGATGACTGTGTTTTGCTATTGTGACACCCAATCAACATCCGTTTTCATCATGCTGCCCCCTCAGAATAACAAAAATAGAATAGAACAAGGTAAATATTGAAGTGCTTCTACAGTTTATTCACGTATAATACGTCTGTGATATAATGTTGTAATAATCTCGGCATGACTTGTTTCATACTGTATTTGTGTGAATTAGGTATTAGGAATTAGGTAGTGGAATATATATATATATATATATATATATATATATATATATATATATATATATATATATATAT
>JACXGI010007362.1:5909-37835 GCA_016801175.1 Esox masquinongy
CAATCCTCTCCAGGGTGCGGTTATCCCTATTGCTTGTACACTTTTCTACCACATCTTTTCCTTCCCTTCACCTCTCTATTAATGTGCTTGGACACAGAGCTCTGTGAACAGCCAGCCTCTTTAGCAATGACCTTTTGTGTCTTGCCCTCCTTGTGCAAGGTGTCAATGGTCGTCTTTTGGACAGCTGTCAAGTCAGCAGACTTCCCCATGATTGTGTAGCCTACAGAACTAGACTGAGAGACCATTTAAAGGCCTTTGCAGGTGTTTTGAGTTAATTAGCTGATTAGAGTGTGGCACCAGGTGTCTTCAATATTGAACCTATTCACAATATTCTAATTTTCTGAGATACTGAATTTGGGGTTTTCATTAGTTGTCAGTTAATCATCAAAATTAAAAGAAATAAACACTTGAAATATCAGTCAAGTGTTTATATATTGAAATATATAAACACTTGAAAAACACCCAGCCTCAAGACAATGCCAAACCTCATTCTGCACGTATTACAACAGCATGGCTCTGTAGTGAGAGTCCGGGTGCTAAACTGACCAGCCTGCAGTCCAGAGCTGTCACCCATTGAAAACATTTGGCGCATTATGAAATGAAAAATACAGCAAAGGAGACCCCAAACTTTTGAGCAGCTGAAATCCTACATCAAGCAGGAATAGGGAGAAAAAAACTTTTCAAAACTACAGCAATTGGTCTCCTTAATTCCCAAACACTTGAGTATTGAGGTGATGCAACAGTGGTAAAGTGCCTGACCCAACATTTTTGTAATATGTTGCTGGCATTAAATTCAAATATTTAAGTTTCAACATTTGTCTTTGTACCATTTTCAGTTACTATAGGGATAAATGATTTGTACATCACTGCATTGTTTTTATTTGCATTTTAGGCTGTGTCACAACTTTTTGGGAAATAGGGTTGTAATACATGAAATCTAACTCTACATTTCCAATCACATTTTCTACAGCTTTGAGCTGACCAACAACTATTTTAATGCCCCAGCTAAACACCAGTTACTCCACAAAAAGCCATATGAAGTCAACCATGCATTGGGTGACATTTCTGATTAGAAACTGGGTGGTTTGAATACTGTAGCTTAGACCTGTGGTTCAAGATCCAATAATGGGTATGATGGTAACAAATCATTTTATTTCCGTAATATTGGCATCTCAGGCATTTGGAGAATGTTACCAGAGTCAACTGCTGTATCCATGCATTCCATGATGTCGTACTAACAGCCCTCAGGAGTCATACACAGCAAACCCTGGTCCTTTATTGCTTAAAAATGCTAAAATTAATTGTCAGAACCAGTATGAAACCAGCAAGTAGTGACACCGGAAGGAGAATAGCCATTACTGTGGTTAGAAACTATACAGAAACCAATCAAGACATCACAACCAGAACAGGAAAACCAAGCAAACTACAGAGAAGTTCACACATTTTATTTATTAAGTTTACAAGTCTGGTGGTTCAATGAATGAACTCTGCATTAGCTTGAAAAATTAGGCTGCAGTTAGCAACAAGCCGAGGTTAGACACCATGTCGGCTCGGGAACGAAAACGCAGCAGGCCTGTAACAGCGCTGTGGAGAAACTGAGGAAGGAGGCCAATGACATGGAATGATCAAAGCAGGAGATTGAGCATGGAATGTAGTTGGAATGAAGAATGAGCAATGGAAGAGAAACATGACAATACCACAACAATACAATGCAAAGCAATCTTTTTTTAAAACTGAAACACCCATAAGTAAACATTGTCAAAAATGTCTGGATGGACAATGATCACAACAGGTTCAAACCTCTTCATTTAAGATCAGTACTAAATGGCTCCCTAATCCCTGTACAGCATACTAAGTGACAGGTCTGACAGACCCCTAGGGTAGGGCATTAAGGGAATAGGGGGCCATTTGTGTACATCTTACATCCAGTGAAAAATCAGCTAGTGAAAAGTCATTTCAGTTAACTAACCGTTTAATAGTCACTACAATGGGGGGGGTTACAGTTTAGCAGGAACAATTCCAACCGGAGAAGAGACCATTGACTGGGTCAGACACGACATTGCATTTTTGTCTTTTACCGATTGGTTAAGACAGCTCAAAACTGAGGCTCACTCCGGTGTGGGTACTAGCCTGTTTAGCATTGCTCTGCAACACCACAACAGCTGCAATCTGCCTTCCAGCCACAAGGGGCACTAGAGACCTGCTTGGTTTTACATTAGGGGCTAATGAAGTTGATGTGGTTTGCTTTTAGCCTGCCAGACTGCAGAAAGTTCTAGTTTAAGGAATTTAGAATTGACAGTGACATGACGGGTTAAAGGGATGCGAGGAGAGGTGGGTGTATTCGACATGTCAGTCTACTCCTTCTGGGGCTCTGGTCTAGAATAGAGCACTAAATAGAGAATAGATGTCATTAGGGAGTCAACCCAGAAGAGGAGACACCACCTCAGTTGGCAAAGGACTGGCGCACGGCGGCAACAATGTGTTTGGCACTGATGCCATACAGGTCCAGGAGCTCCTGTGGCTTCCCGCTCCGGGGCATGCAGGGTACAGCCAGACGGGTTACCATGACACCAGGCTCCGCCCCCACCGCTGACAGCACCGCCTCCCCTAGACCACCTGAGACCAAGGGGGAAAGAGTGTTAACACCCTGGACACATCAGCAGGACAAGAGGACACGGCTCGACACCCTCATCAAGGACTCCCCAGACGTTCCACAAGTTTGAGGCAGCCCCGAACCGGCACACCCAATTCCCTAATTGAGGGCTTGATGGTTAGCTGACAGGTATAGCCAGGTGTGCTAGCTTGAGGAAAAATATAAATATGAAGATAAGGCCGGGGGTCCGAGACCCAGGGCCCTCACAGAGAGCGGGTAGCGGAGACACACCTTCTCTGTAATGGTCCTCCACGGTGATGATTCTTCCTCCGGTGGCGCGGGCACTCGACAAGATGGTGGAGGCGTCCAGCGGCTTGATGGTGAACGGGTCGATCACACGGATGTTCACGCCTACAGACATCACAAGCAGCACCGGTCATCAAACGGCAACGTTAGTCATTATTACACAAGGGTTTCAGGTAGCCGCCAGGCCATGTTCCGATGACGAGCTGTCTTCCAGGTGACTACATGAACCTGAAATGCTGGTCTAGGATCAGGTGGTCCCCATGATTCCCCTTCTAAAGGAAATATAATTTCTAATCTATAATTAACTCATACCTCACTGGCCTGTTAATTATGATTAACCAACTGATGGGGCGGGGGGGTAAATTGGGCTTCCTTTGTAAATGCACCCATATGAATAAGTCCATGGACAGTGAAGGTGTCCCTCCAGACCACCAGGGGGAGCCCTTACCCTCACTGGCCAGTTGGTCAGCAGCAGTCAAGGCTTCATGCAGAGTCACTCCAGCGCCGATCACAGTAACCTTATCACTGTCCGACTGGCGCACCACCTTAGCCACTCCCACTTCAAACTTCTCCTTGGGGTCGTAGATCACCTTGGTTTCAGGTCTTGTTAGGCGGATGAAACAGATGCCCTAAAAGAACAGCTTGATGTCACATTAGTAGACCCAGCATCTCCCACTGCTAGCCTGAGGTCCAGTAGTCAGGGACGATGAGCGAATGACTGAAACGGGCCATGAAAACACTCTGGGCCCTCACTTAATGTTGCGAACAGAAATGTTCGTAAAACATGCATGCTTTCATTAAGCAAAGTGGGGGGTTTATCATTTTTTACTTATACTTGAGAATGTGCGTAAATTTAAGCACACTTCTGACATGCGTACGCACAACACCTGGTGGTTGAAAAGTCAAACCGCTAATGAAATACCATCCACCAAAGGGAGAAAGTATCGACATACTGGACCAAATCTAACTATGAAGGGAAAAAAAACACATTAAGAGTTCATTCATGTATTGCTTTTCTAGACACTTCAGCTAATAATAGTTCTCCCAGGGTGCTATTCATAAACATGAAACCATAAAACCCTAATTGAATAACTAAGTAAATTAGAAAGAATGGAATATAAGGGTGGAGGCAATTCCATTAAACCAGTTAAATAATATACAAAGGCAATACTGAGTAAATTTGACTTGTTCAAAATGGCAAATCTTGCATTGCTGGACAATCTGACAAGTTGCATTACACAAGGAGCGTGTTTTCAATGAGTGTGCAAATGTTTTTTGCTCAGAGCAACACCTGGCTTAGTAGATTTGTTTTCCATTTATTTTATATATATTTGTTATATTTATTGTCAAGAAATAATACTTAGATGGGGTCCATGTCTGAATATGATTGAAAATAAAGCTTGCCACCAGTTGGTGTCTGGTATTCCTTCAGACACGCCAACTCCTCCTGTTACAATTATATCCCTTTTGTGGATAATTTTCTTTGCATATGTATTCAAATCAAACCACTGATTTTCTGTCTTTGATTTCTCCATGTTGGCGGACAGAAATCGGTGAGATTTCTTGCAGCATTAAAGGGAAGGTTTGTGACCATAAATGGTAATTTAGGGCTGTTATTTATGTAAATGAGACTGTGCACTAGAACAGTGTTTTAGAAAATGAATCATGGCAAAATACTTACAGGTGTGTGTAAATCAAGCAGGTGATACACACCAACTTTATTGTACTTGCGAATATTATGAATTTTCTTTGTATGAGTTCATTTACAAGCTTTTCTACGCAACACTGATGAGGGCCCTGGTTCTGACCTTAGTGTTGGCAGCCAGCTCCACAGACCGTTCCGTGGACACGCCATCACTGGGGTAGAACAAAGTGCATGTTGGTATAGCACGGAACATGGCGAGATCCTCCAATGCCATCTGGGACGGGCCATCCTCACCTGCAGACAGAAGGGCGGTGATTGGTCAAGGTAAGGGGAACGTGAAGCCTGATTGGCTGATCAAAGGAGAAGCAGAGCGTTCTACGGACCGATGGACACTCCGCAGTGGGACCCAGCCAGGTTGATGTTGGACTCGGAGACGGCGGCCATCCTGATGTGATCATAAGCCCGGGACAGGAACGCGGCAAAGGTGCTGGCAAACGCCACAGTGCGGTCCCTGGTGGCACAGCCGATAGCCACGCTCACCTACGGAACCAACATCAGACATCACTAAGATCGCGCCCCTACGGTTGTGTGGGCGTTTTACAGGATGCTAGAGATTAGGCTGAAGTGCAGCTTCATGTTTCCTGACCCAAACAGTGGTGAATATTATGCAGCTGGTTAATTCAGTAACAGCTGAGGGGAAAACCAGAACTACTACATGTGCCCATTGGCTACTGTGGCCATCATCATCTCACAGGAACTTTAACAGCTGGTCATTTTAATTGAAGTATTATTTTAAGTATTTTTACCATCTAACTGTATTATGGACTCTCCCTCCAGTCACTGGGACAGAGAGCAGGGTCTTTCTACGAAAGACCTGTTCCGATTAAATGTGTAAGCAAAAATTTGCAATCTGAAAAGAAATACTAGAATAGAGACCTGCATCGGTGAAGTGCAAATTGCCATGTTTGAACATGGTTGTCAGTTTGCTGCCGTCTGCAGTTACATTGTTAGCTCACGGATGACCCATTGACCTACAGGAAGTCCCGCCCAGTTGACAGTCCCCGCCCACTCCACCACCCTCTGATTCTCACCATGTTCTGTTCAGCAATGAAGCACTCAATGAAGCGTTCAGGGTAGGCCTTGTGGAACATCTCTGAGAAGGTTGAGTTCTTCATGTCAGCGTCCAGAGCAACAACCCTCTTGCTGGACTGACCCAGTTTATGAAGAGCAACCCCGTACGCCTTACGAGTAGCAATCTGGGGGAGAGTTTAGTGTTTAATCAGGGCCAACCTGTAAACCTCATGAAGAGCCACCAAGGGAGGACGGCTTTACCAGAGAGCGTGTGCCTGTGAGAAGTGACAAAACGCACCTCATCGCCAATCTTGTAGTTCGGCAGGGAGGGCAGGCTGATGGGTGAAAGGTCGGCGGGGGCAGCGTCTTCGTTAGGGAGTTCGGGGTTGATGGCCTTGTTGGGGTTCTGAATTAGGGACTCCAGGTCTTTGATGAACTCTTCCGCCTGGTCCTTCGGTATGGGCTTGCCATGCCAGTTAAGATGGTCCTCAATGCCTGGAAGACAAGTCAGACACCATCTGCCAGGTTGAGGTCAAGGGGTCATGTTCCAAGGATACATGAACCTGTCTACAGTAAGCTGCGGCCTTGTAATAACTTTACAGATAATAATAGATAATCCCTTTACCCAGTTATTACATTGTTGTACCCAGACATATTTTATGAGAGCTAGCATTTCTTATTGAATAAGTTCCGGTTCATTTTCCTGGTTCCTGGATGTTTACTTCAGTCCAGTTTCTGGCAACAACCTTTGAAGCCCCCCTGACATCTGACCCCACAGGTGTTTAACCCAATTTACCTTTCAGCCCTTTGCCCTTGAAGGTCTTTGCTACGATCATGGTGGGTTTCCCCTTCACCTGCTGGGCCTGCCAAAGGGCTTTGCACAGCTCCTCCACATCATGACCGTCCACCACATAGACATTCCACCTACAGGACAGGGTCAACGGAGACATGGTTACACACCCACCACATGCTGATCTCCCAGGACAAACCTCTAGACCGGGGGGACAACAGGAATCATGTCCCCCACACATAAAGCATGTGACATAAGTGGAAGATTTTAGGGAAAGCAACAAGGGTGAGGACGGACTGACCCAAATGCCTCGCAGCGTTTGCGGTAAACATCCACGTCGTGTTTGAGAGGCGCAGCTTCACTCTGCCCCAGGCGGTTGGCGTCGATAATGGCCACCAGGTTGTCAAGGCGATAGTGGGAGCCAAACGACATGGCCTCCCAGACGGCCCCCTCGGAACACTCCCCATCCCCCATCAGGCAGTAGACACGGTAGCTACACACACACAGCCACACACGTTAGCCTTCATGTTAGAGAGGTGCTATGAGAAGAGCGTGCATGTCTTTATTATATTATAAAGGGCCTCCCCTTTGACAGGGAAAACAGGAGAGAGGCTGAAACACCAGGATCCAAGCCAAACTGCAGTGGTGTGAAACAGTCTCTGCAGAACAGCCTTGGTATACTGGCCATGTACCTTGATGCCTTATAAAATACACACACATACCTGGCCTTGTCGAAGTGTTTCCCGGTGTAGGCCATCCCACAGGCAGCCCCCAGACCCTGCCCCAGGGACCCTGTCGCCACGTCAACAAACTCCAGTTTCTGTAGAACGGTTGGAGTTCATCAAACCAGAGCCAGACAGGTGGAGAAACGGGTCAAACTGGGGTCATGGTAGTAGTCAGACGTCTCCTAAAGTCACCTGTTCACACAATCCTCACAGCACTACAGGATTAAGGGTCAGAGGTTACTTACAGGTGTAGGGTGACCCTCCAGGTCAGAGTCAATCTTCCTCAGGTTGACCAGGTCAGCCTCCTTCACAAAGCCGGCCTCCGCCCAGGCAGCGTACAGAATTGGCGCAGCGTGACCCTGGAGAAGAGCAGCCTGCGTTCAGGTAGAAAACCGAGACGAGCACGCAGGAGCACAGCGAAACACAGGCACAAGCAGGTGTGACAAGCGGGTTTGCGAGCCTCACCTTGGACAGGACAAAGCGGTCGTTGCACTGGTTGCGCGGGTCGGTGGCTTTGTAGCGCATGGTGTTGAAGAACAGCACCGACATGAGCTCCGCGGCACTGCAACATGTGGTGGGGTGACTGGAGAAGACCGACGGGGGTTTGGGGGGGTTAGTGACTGGCTACAACAACCTGCTGTTAAACCACTCGCATGCATTTTAAAGACAACTAAAGGTGCGTTAAAGCACTCATTTACCAGAGATCCATTTGGAAATTGGCCTGATCAAAGTGCATCTACATATTAAACAGATCCTTATGTCCTCTCAGAACAGGCAACTGAAGCAATGAGTTTGCGTCATTGTTGAAGATCAATATTCACGGCACTGTCTTAACATGGAACCATTATGAACTACTGTGTATTCAAACATAAGATTACATTTTAGGATTTCAATCCAAAACCAACTTCATGACTGTTACTCATGCCAAGGGGGAACCTTTTAAAGAGAAACTCAATCATTAACAGCAAAGCCTGTGTCCACACAAAGCCAAGCAATGGTGTAACAGTTATTTGCAAAGAGCAATGGTGGGGCAGAATTTTGTAAGACACGGCAGTTTGGAAAGACCCATGCATTGTTGACCAATAGCATCACTGCTTCCCGTTATCTCATGCGATGCTGACCAATAGCACCAATAGTTCCTGTTAATCCGAGTGTCAACACTCCCTATGGGGAACTGTCAGTGAAACATGTACCAGGGCCCACAGCAACGGAGTCATTTGGGTCAAAATTCTAGGATGGTAGTTCTTATCTTATTCAAACTGTTATCACATCCAGATGTTAAAACACAATCATTGACTGCATTGTTCAACATTAAACCCGCAACAGCATGCCATTCCACCCTTTTACCCTCGGCTGGTCTTCCAGGGGCAGAAATCTGCCGAAACAGAAGCTGAAAAGTTGAAACAAGGTTTTTCATCAAACACTGACAGCTGAAGCAAGCACACTAGGCAAATGAGTTCTCATTGACACGTACTGTCATTCAGGACAAGCTGTGACAGTTCATCTTTAGCAAACAAAAACACCACGACTCCTTAGATGTGTGGAAGAATACTAGATCAAGTCTAACTGGCCAACCAGGAAAGAGTTCAGAAACAGTGAATTCCATGCACATTGAAATAGCCGAGATGTAATGACAGGCCTGACAGATTCCCTCTCATGGACAACTATTGGTGTGCAATCACCAGGAAATGACAGACCATGTTGAGGAAATAGTTCAGTCTTAAACTAAAGACGTGTGTTGAAACATATGTAATCCATCCAGTTCTTTACAATTGTTTAGACTGAAAGTCAGACTTGGTGTGAAAATACCCCAGACAGGATTGGGGCATGTGGTCTCAAGTTTCCTCACTAAGTCACCACTTGAAACAATACAGAAAGTAGGCTATTTTATTATGCCACAAGATAGCCTCCAGTAATCTATTTAAAAGGTGCAAGACCACCACGTTAGGGTGGGGAACGCCAGCCAATAAAACCAGGACTACAGGCATGACCGGGCCAAAACCAGGACTACAGGCATGACCAGGTCATAGTAACCTCAGCTGTATAAGGTCACTGATCTGACCAGGGCCTAGTTAAGAGACCTACAGGTCTGGGATGCAGACAGTGTTGGTGTTTGTGATAAAGGGGTTGTGACCCCATTAAAGGATTCATCTGACGAGCGCTGCTAAAACCTTGTTGACTGTCACTGCTGTTAAGAGCACCGATCTGAGACAAGAGTAGCTGCCCCGTTCGTTAAGAACAGAATGTCGTCTTGTCATTTTCAAGATCCTCCAAACTGGTACAGTGGACATCCAGCCCCAAGTCTACAGTTGTTTGCTGGTTACAACAGGGAGTGGAGAAACCTCAGTTGACATAGATAAGGGCATCATTGACTTATAACGGGGAGGAATCAAAAAGATTGCTTATTTGCCCCGGTTTCAGTTTATGAATTTCCTCTAGCACTTCCTTCTTACTGTAAATGAATGAAGGTTATTGGGGGAAATACAATCACAACATGTAACTGTATGTTAATTTACACTATTAGCACCAAGATAAACAAAAAGTAAGGTCCAAAGCAGTTCTCAAATGTTTTGGGAACGGGGCACACATGCTTCCATTACCAGCGTTCCTTTCTCAGACTTCCAGTTTTAGAACAGGCCCTGGACTCTGAGGAAATACTGGCCATGACTGAAAGGGTTGCTCAGCAGGGCTAAAATTTTACCACGTTTCAGGAGTAAACATGTCCCCCAGTGTAGAGCGATAAGCTGAAATGTAGGTACCTTTGTTACTTACTACATCTTGTGATCCAAGTGTGCAATTCCCTTAGTGAAATTATAAACTGAATTAGAAGAATCTGGATGTTGGAGAGTCATCCAAGAAGTGTTTGGACCCAGCCAACGGCCACTACCCCCCCCACCATCATTTAAATACAGGTTAAAAATCTAAAGAGACTTTAAACTGAGTCACCTCAAAGTATATCCTTGTCAACCTAGGAATAAGTGTTATTCAGTCAATGCTGGCTCTGACAACCAGTTTATCCAACTGAGGAAGCTGTGATTGATGTCTCAGACAGTGAGATCAAGAACTTAGTTGATAGAGCAGCTTGGCCATTTGAACGGGGTTTGTCATTTCACTGCTGTTCCCCTTTATCACCCTCATGCTTTATCACAGCCTGTAACCCTTACTTTACCAGGTATGCTGAGAACACTCATTTACAGCAAAGGCCTGGGATCAATAAGGGTTAACAGCCTTGCTCAGGGACAGAACTTGGCTCAGGTATTCCTTCAAGCAAACCTTTAGTTACTGCTCAGACGCTCAAAACGTCAGGCTGCCGCGTGGTCCATATGAAGATCCATCATAAAAAGGTGTTTGTTTACAGAAGCTGCAAATCAAGTTGTGCGTTAGGGCTGTTCGGTGCGGGATCATTCAGTAGTGTTTCATAATTCTGAATAGCAGAATTGATCGCGGCAAACCGTTAGGGTTTCCTTTGCCAAACTGACTCGTTTGTAATGAGCAAGACATGCGTAACAAATTACGACTTTGGTCAAACCGGGAGAGGGGCGGGTCTTGACAAAGACTGCATTTTCAGCAGCTAGTAATAGCTAAATCAGGCGAATCGGTAAGATTTAGAAAATGCTGAGAGTACTAAAACGTACCTTTCACCGAAATGTCGGCATTATCTAACCAGTGCCTTAAATGTAGCACATTGTTTTGCTTTTCTACAACGTCGTGATTCAGTGTCCTCAGATTTAATCGTGGTGGACAATACTTTAGCAACCAGAGCCCAACTTAATTAGGCCAATGTCCCAGTTGTACGTCAGGTAAAAGCTAGTGTAGCGCTAGCCGGTGACTAAGCAAATTTTTAAGCTAGGTGAGAGAACAGTTAATGTCAGGAAAGGACACCCGGTGTCTCTATACAGCTGTCTGCACATTTAAAAGACATAAGGCGACCATCCACGAGACATGCACATCTCCCCATGTGACGGGTTAGCTTTGCTAAGTGTACAGTAGCCATAACTAAAATGGACCAATGGAAAATATTACGGGCTGGATAACTGCTTTGAATGCCCATTTAGATACATTCTGGTTCACCACAATACCACGAAATACAGGCTTAACGGCGTATACCGTATCTGCTAAAGTATAATTAACTTGAAATCATACTAGTTTTCCTTGCCCCCTCATTGACGCAGATTCCTAATTAGCAAGCAATGTTAGCTAAATACGTTAGCTAAATACGTTAGCTAGCAAGATAACGTCACACACGCCAAACGAACACTTAACAAAGAAAGAGACTACAATAGCACCTTTATAAAACAGAAACCGTCTGTTTAGATTGATTATAGTTAAACTCAACGGCCCGCGTGAGGATAATTCGCACGTGCTGTGTGCTGCACATTCACGCAGGTGTGAAGAGCAGTGCACACGGTCGGCTCTGCAACCACGTTCATAGTCTGCTAACCAGCTACGCAACATTTAGTTTTTATTGGTTTTCAAACTTACCCAGACTTTGATGCACATGTTGCCTTGATGGAGTTGATCCGCAGTTTGTTAGCGATATCTTTCAGGCCTTGAAGAGTCTTCTCGTCGGGTTTGTGGTAGCTTGCCATGGTGGAGGTGGTTAGTGGAGACCGCTTGGTAAAATGACAAGCACGGATATCGGATGAGTGGGACTGCTTTTCTCCCGGTAACGGTTCGAAAGGTAGGGTTCACTGGTGTGTCAACTCAGCAAACTACTTGCGCAGTCTAGACAGGCTGCAAACGAGGAGGCGATAGTGAGGGTAGATACGACTTTATGTTAACTCTGCCCCGCCGACCACGCCCACTGTAACGGGTCATTGGAGGAAGCGCAGTCGCGCTACTTCGGGAAATTGGTTTGCCAGACACTACGGAGTGCGTACCAGTGGACGTTTGCTGGTTATTAGTTCACACCGTAGATCAACGCTTTACAACAGAAAACGAAACTTTCTACTGGAAAAATTCAAGTTTGTCCTGTACAACCGTGGTCCTTCAAATGGTGTCATGCAATTCATACTTGGAAAAAACGTATAAATACATCTACCAACGTTTTGGTAATTGTATTCTTCAAGGCCAGTCCATCTCCATACGTCAAATGAATGTCAAATGAAATCACTCAATCTACAGACAAGGTTGTGCTGAACAATTAAATAAATTAAGTCAACCAAGGTTTTAGTTGAAGCAACAAAAAAGTTGCTGGTTGTGTTCAACAAACGTATTTTTTCATTGAAATTGCAACTGGCAGAACCACCCTGAAGGACCACGTGGGTACAGGACAAATGTATGATATGAGTTTGAATTTAAATTTCGTCTGTTGAAACTGATCGTCGTTGCATTGATTTTCCCCCACTGGAAACCACCGGAAGGAAACTGGAAACCAACATACAGACGATAGCTGTTAAATTGATGTGTAAATAAGTTGGATTGATATAAATATATAAAAGATTATAAGCCTCTATAGCCAATTCTCGCTGCAATAGTCTCCAGTACAGCCTCTTGAACATAATTGTAGAAAAAAATTATCCCATGTGATTAGATCGAATTGAAAACAAATCAGACAAAATATGCATGAAGCCTGGGCGACACCACGTTACGCCTCCTACCCAGCAAACATGTTACGTAACCACGACCAACCGTGACGTAGTGGATTGGTCATGTCGTGACATTACCTTCTTACAACGTTGTGGCAACGTTGTCCGAAGGTAATTGCATGACCACATCTTCCTCACCTGCTCAGGACGTCGCAGAAACGTAATTAAATGACGTACTGACAACGTAAAAACTTACGTACCAGTTTGGTAACGATCTTACGTAACTACAACTGGATAAGTTAAACTCCTATTTTCGTTGCTACAGCGTACTTTGCTTACGATGTCATTACTTGCCACCACATCGGAAACCATATTCCAAATATTTCAGAGTTCAGCTGAAAAAACAATTATACTCCAATACACGCAATTGCTCAATTCAAATGCCATGTAGCCTAATCGCTCACAATACCAGATGGAAGGCATACACAAATTAACTCTGCACGCAAGGAAGAGCCCCAGCTCGAGGGTCCTGCCATGTCTTTGCTGTAGTATATGTACTCCTAAATTGTCGTGAGAAGTTTAGCTCAACAATTACATTATCGCGGTGGCTGTATACTTCTGATGTGTTAAACTATATTTATGTTTTTTTACTCCAGTTTAAGATAATTCTGGTTTAGTCGTGTTTGTGAGTTTTCACAAGTACTCTTCTACTCTGGTTAGCCCAATAGCTATTATAGTGCTTACGTTTCAGCCGCTATCATAGTTTTTTTCGAATTGATAATTTTTTTCTATTTAGAAATGATGTAATCATTTATGTTAACCTTTCAAATATTAAATATTATTTAATATTTGAAAGGTTAACATAATATGATTACATCATATTTAAATATTAAAATATTAATTTCTAGCGCAAGAGCATTTTGACACGGAAAATCTGCTAAGCAGATTCGAGGAAGTACACAATTTTGTAGTCATATTTTAACAAACGTTGAAATCCTTAATCTGCATTCTCATTTATCATTGCAGCTTTCCCTGACTGTAAGAAGAACCACAGAGCAAGCAACTAAGTGATTGTAAACACAGATGATCAATAGAATACTGCTGTAACTAGAGGCTTGTGCAATACGCTTGTTGGTTTTTTATTTATGCAGCTTTAGGGTAAGCATAATGTATTGATAGCTTATTGATATAATTGGCTTGTGTTCTTTAATATCAAGTAATATTTCACTTTCTCTGGTTATTGGGGTACCAATATGTGATGCATAAAAAATGCAGAGCAACTTTAGCTTTGGTCATCATAAAGACAATGTCTCCTTAATATTTTGGTCAGTCTCAAGGAAGATATGTATACTGAGACCGGTAATTCAAAAATACTAATAATATACAGCTCTGGAAAAAATTAAGAGACCACTCCTAATTTTTCTTAAATCAGCATCTCTACATGTATGGCAGCCATTACATTCCAGTGTCTGTTAAATTCCAACACAGGCACACCTCATTTTACTGAGGTACTGATTAGGAGATTACCTAAACCAAATCTAATCTAACGAGGAAAAGTATAAAAACCACTGCTGTGGTCATCACTATCCTCTTGTAATAGAACCAGCTGGATGGCAAAAACAGTGCAAGTAGTACCTCAAAGGTACTACTAATTTGAATAAAAAAATAACTATTCAGCATGACAAAAGAGCTGAAAAGAAAAGCTTTGAGTGAGGAAAAGGTTTCAATTCTGGCTTTACTGGCAGAAGGATACAGTGAGCGTCAGGTTGCTTCCATCCTGAAAATTTCAAAGACGGCGGTTTATAAGAACAAGGTCAAGCAACAGACATTGGGGACAACAAAGCTACAGACTGGCAGAGGGTGAAAACGACTGTCTACTGACCGAGATGACCGTCAACTCATTCAAATTCCACTCAACAACCATCGTATGACATCAAGTGACCTACAAAAAGAATGGCAAACAGCAGCTGGGGTGAAGTGCACGGCGAGGATGGTTCGAAACAGGCTCCTAGGGGCAGGGCTGAAGTCGTGGAACGCTAGAAAAAAGCCCTTCATCAAGGAGAAGCAAAGAAGAGCCAGGCTGAAGTTTGCAAATGACCATAAGGATTGGACCGTAGAGGAATGGAGTAAGGTCATCTTCTGACTAGTCAAATTTTCAGCTTTGCCCAACACCTTGTCGTCTAATGGTTAGATGGAGTCATTAGATTTGGTTTAGGTAATCTCCTAATCATTTGATGATGATAATGTAAAATTGATATAATAAAATTATGAAATAACTGAATCAGATTGTGGACACTTATACTCTTTTTAAACTTGTTTTCATTGTCCATGATCAGGTGCAGTTCTGGGTCCCAACAACAAAGGAAGGTGAAGATAGAATTGATGACCACTCAGACTCATTTCTGACAACGAGGAAGAGCAAAGTTTCCATTTTTGCTTGTGTTATTGTATTTTGACAGTTGGATAATATTTCTTCTTGTTTGGTCAGTTTATAGTTAAAACTCAAGATGTTTCACAATTTCTCACCATTAGAAGAACCCAATGAAGAGTAAGGCATTAATATTGGCTTATGTTCTTATATTTTAATTATTTGTAAAAATGGCCAGTTTGATAATATCTCTTATGTGATCAGTTGATAGTTGGATTTCAATTTCAGTGATTCCAGAAGGATATAACTCTATTAGTGGAAAAAGTAATTGTTTAGGCTGGTTATTGCCATTGAAGACCTGTAGTTTATTTGTAGTGAACCAGGTGGGATTTCCTACTTTATCCTTCCTGCTTGTTTTGAAGTCCCACACAGTTCTGATTTTAATTTCTGTACCGTTGACCAACTTGGGAGAGTGTGAGGTGGGTGATCAATAAAATGATTTTTGAATTACATACATTTTCTTGATTATTTGTAAATGTTATATTCTTTTTTACAACATTTCATATGGGGCTCTTCTATATTATGTTATGTACTTTGTTAGGAGAAACTACCTGGACTGATGATCTAACAGCATTGAAATAATTATCTAGAAAGGGATTGATAGAATACATTTATACATAATACCTCACATGCTCACTGTAAAACTAAAGTCTGTTTAGAGCACTGCTGAATTGTGTTGTGCACCTTTAAGAGGGCATGGGACAGTTGGAGTGGATAAACACAAAGTTTGAGAGAAGTGTCATGTGAGATATGTTGACTGGACAGAAATTAACTGTACCTATTCTAGCTGTAGGTATGACTATACTAATTTTTAAGTGCAAATAATTGTTATGGCATATTACAAAATATTGTTTCACAAATTACAAATGGGTTACTTTAAATAAATTGCATTTCAGGTTGTATTTATGTAAGATCATTATCTAACTGGTTCCAAATGTAAGTTACCTTGTCAGTAGGCTGTGACAATGCAATATTGTTTGCTTGGAAATGACTACATTTGCAAAATATCTAATAGGGTTGACTATGTGGTTTGTGCTTTAAAAAGAGCAGGAGATTATATTGGCATGTACTTGAAAAATCAGCAGGAACATTGTGAAATGTAGGAATATAAGGCAGAAAACAAACCTGAGTTAACTCAGTCTTATTTTAAAAATAGAACCACCATGTTAATGGAATATGGTTGATGCTGCAGAGGACCAGGAGTAGAAGGTAACAGGTAGGCTAGCTACAGTAGCTGTACCTAGATCAAATTGATTTTGCTAGTGCAAAAATAAACATTGCATAACCAAATACTGCAAACCTGCCAATGGTCAGCAAATGACGAATAGGAAACCTTAATGACATAACGTTGCCACAACGTACAGGTGACAAAATGACAACGTGATTTAATTACGTTGTCGCAACCAAAATAGGAACTTCATCTTTCCGGTTGCTGCAACGTCAGATAGTTACGTAACCGGTACGAAAACGGACCGACTCGCTACGTCGTGACAACGTAATATTGTTTGCTGGGTAGCTGTTGGAATATGTTGTCTCTGTAAATAAACCAGAAAGGCTAGAACCAGCTCTGGACTGGCTTTGAGGAAGTGATGTGTGGGAGTGATTTTGCCCACTCATCCTAACTCAAGGAAACAGAAAATAATCGGTGACGCTCCTCCAGTTCCTTTGTCTAGGACACATTCGGCCTACTCCTCAGGTGATACAGAGTAGTTAAATATTCACGGTGTGTGTGCTACTGTCACCCTTGATAAAGAATGGCAAACAAGGCTATAAAATAAAATATGTACTTCGCGTATGATGGTGAAGTACGTACTGTTTAGTATATAGTAAGCAAGTATGCCAGTAATGGGACCGATTGGGACATAACTCGTCATAAAATTGCGTCTCAACATTAGATAATTTTGTCACGCATTAACTTCACGTGAAGCTTGAATATTTAGCTAGACACCATTATGCATTGTGTTAAACTGACCAACGTTTCTTATGAAATTTACTTCCACCACAAATAGCATGAACTGTATGGCTTTTGTCACTGGCCGTTTTACTACTTGGAATAGTCATAAGAATTGAGCAATTGCTAGCGAGACTGAAGGCGATCTTTACACTGCCAACGCTATTTAATTTCATGGCACAACAGCGTTCGTTTTTCTTTCATTCGTGAATGATATTGATGCAATAACAATCATATAGGTGACGATAACTGACTTTTTTGTCAGTCAGAGACAAAAAAGTCAGTTATCTCTGGTCTTTTAAGTGAAAAGACCAGAGAATTGTGGAAACCCCTACTCTTTTACTGCTCAAGGGGTTGTTTTATATTACCCCAAAAAGCATGCACGGATGCAAACTTCCAAAACCCACCAGAAATAGTAGACCATCCGGGAACTTTTGGCATACTATTTTCAGCGTACTATGGTTTTAAGACATACTAATCTGGCATATTATATATATTATGCAATTTCAGATTCAGCCTAAGTAACCAGGCAAGGGCCTCGGTCTCCAATAGCATCCAGGTGTCCCAGAATGCCAAGCGCTACGTTCACTCATCACCTGACTAACACCATCCCTACGGTGAAGCATGGTGGTGGCAGCATCATTCTGTGGCAAAGCTTCTGTGGCAAAGCTTCTGTGGCAAAGCTTCTGTGGCAAAGCTTCTGTGGCTTGTCAGTTAGCGTCGAACGCTGGCAACATTTCAAACGATTACGTATCTCGCTCTAAAGACCGTTTGTTGTTGTTCCCTTTGCTCCGTGGATTTCTGTGGGACGATGGTGGGAATGCGTCATAGGCGAGAGCAGTCACTGTGTTCAGGAAATTGCTGGTTTCGAGACCCTGGTCGGGCAGTCGAAGAGAGACTGACACTTCTCAGCGGAAGGGACTGGGAGACTGTTCAGGACTGAGAAGGAAAATCCTGATCCAGAACACACAGTACATCAGACTGGGGTGAAGATACATCTTTCAGGACAGGAATATCTGTGTGCACAGATAGGTGGCCTTAGATAAGTGGCCTATCAGACATCCCACCTGAAGAGAACAAGCCAATCCATAAACTCGGAACAGAATAACAACAAAAACGAAAGAGAGGGGTACTAATAGAAGTAAAAATAAAATTAAAAAACAATAAACTTCATGTATTAGTACTTAATATGCAGACAGGTAGGTAGAGGATCTTAAAATTGTTGATTTTCAAACCAGGCCATTTGTCAAGCTAGCACATAGAAAGGCAAACATAAAAATAAATACATTTTATTGTTTTGAAAATATAGCATCTGTAGTCATCTATAAATACCATGACATCTGATGAATAAAGCAGGACTCCCAGGGTTTACAGAGGAGTCATGGTGATCAGCACAGATAGAGATAATGTATGTTTACAGGAGACATGCAGCACGGTCCTCACTCCCTGTCATACAACCTGATTCGCACACACCCACACACACCACTGCTCACACTCAGGTCCTAAACAGATCACACACATCCCCACACAACAAACATCCCCCAAACACTCAAACTCTGGGTTTGGCTGTGTAGATATCAGCAGTGATCAGGTGGAGTGAGTGACTAGGTGACCAGGTTGGAGTGACCAGATGGAGTGTGTGATCAGGTGACCAGGTGGAGTGTGTAACTAGGTGTCTAGGTGGAATGTGTGACCAGGTGGAGTGAGGGACTAGGTGATCAGGTGGAGTGTGTGACTAGGTGGAGTGAGGGACTAGGTGATCAGGTGGAGTGTGTGACTAGGTGGAGTGAGGGACTAGGTGATCAGGTGGAGAGTGACCAGGTGGAGTGAGGGACTAGGTGATCAGGTGGAGAGTGACCAGGTGGAGTGAGGGACTAAGTGATCAGGTGGAGAGTGTGACCAGGTGGAGTGAGGGACTAGGTGATCAGGTGGAGAGTGTGACCAGGTGGAGTGAGGGACTAGGTGATCAGGTGGAGTATGTGACTAGGTGACTGGCTGTCAGTTGTCTTCAGGTTCAGTCACTGCTGCCTCCTCATCAGAAAACTCCTACAAGAGGAACAGCAGTCAGGTCACAGTGTGGGAGTGTTAAAGAAATGGAATAGTCGCATTCATAGTACCATCATGGCAACATATACAATGAAAAGTTTAAGGCAGGTTGCCATCTGACAATGCAAGAGAAATTCAAATCAAATAAACTGTGTGTGTGTGGTGTGTCCATTGTACCCGGAGTTTCTCATGGGCTTCGGTCTTCTCCGCGGGGGAGATGGGTTCCTTGTCAAGGCGTTCTAGCAGTGGCAGGTGTGTCAGGACACACAGACGGTAGTCCTCCATCTCCACCACAGGGTTCTCCATCAGTACCAGCACACGTAACCATCTGGACACACCCACCAGGCTTTGCAGGCCTCGCTGACTAAACACCAGGTTACCCCTGGATACAGGGAGATAGAGGGATGAAAGGAGGCAGATAGCGATTCAGAAGTTGCATTAGTTTTGTCTGTACTGGTGATGTAGTACATGGAGGGATTTATAAATGCCAGCAGTATTATAAAAAAATGAAATATATATTTTAGACAGTTATTAAGAAAAATTATCTCTTTACAATATTGGCCTATATACAGTAGTCGTGATTAAAAGACAGATATTAATGTTATACGTTGAGGAATTGGTGGTTAGCTAACGCTGAGGTACTGCAGGGCTGTATAAATGTCATATGTGGAGATTGCGTAGGTCGATTCATGTTATAATTATGGTGAGGTATTGGTGTTTACCTAATGTTGAGGTACAGCAGGGATGTAATAATGTTATATGTTGAGGTATTGGTGGTTACCTAACGTTGAGGTACTGCAGGGCTGTATTCATGCTATACGTTGCGATATTGGTGGTTCCATAACGTTGAGGTACTGCAGGGCTGTATTCATGCTATACATTGCGATATTGGTGGTTACCTAACGTTGAGGTACTGCAGGGCTGGATTCATGCTATACGTTGCGATATTGGTGGTTCCATAACGTTGAGGTACTGCAGGGCTGTATTCATGCTATCCGTTGCGATATTGGTGGTTCCATAACGTTGAGGTACTGCAGGGCTGTATTCATACTATACGTTGCGATATCTGTGGTTCCATAACGTTGAGGTACTGCAGGGCTGTATTAATGCTCTACATTTGGGTACTGCAGAGCCGTATTGATGTTATAAGTTGAGGTACTGGTGGTTGCTGTATTCACGCTATTCGTTGAGGTACTGCAGGGCTGTCCTAATGCTATATATTGAGGTACTGCAGTGCTA
The DNA here is from genome assembly GCA_016801175.1 of Esox masquinongy. Classification (NCBI taxonomy): domain Eukaryota; kingdom Metazoa; phylum Chordata; class Actinopteri; order Esociformes; family Esocidae; genus Esox; species Esox masquinongy. Next base: position 26,232 of record JACXGI010007362.1, read on the forward strand.
TATTAATGTCATATGTTTAGGTATTGTGGTTACCTAACGTTGAGGTACTGCAGGGACTTCATGTTCGGGCTGATGCCATCTAGAGTCGTCAGCTGGTTGTCTCGGAGGTGCAGTGTGGTCAGATGTTCTAGCTTATCTAGACCCTCCAGGTGCTTGATGATATTTTGAGCCTGCACAAGGGTCAGAGGTTGAAGGTCAAGAATCAGGGGTTAGAGGTGAAGGCCGGTTGTATAAAACATTAAGTAAGGGCCTAATTATAAGATTTTACTGTGGTTTGAAAAAAACTTCTACATTCTTGCTCAGTGGTTCCCAACTACGGTCCTCAAGTACCCCCAACAGTACACATTTTCATTGTAGCCCCAGCCAAGCACAGCTGATTCAACTTGTCAACTAATTATCAGCCTCTCATTGAGTTGAATTGGGTGTGCTTGTCCAGGGCTACAACACAAATGTGTGCTGTTGGGGGTACTTGAGGACTGGAGTTGGGAACCACTGGTGTAGAGATGAGAGAGAAATTGGTTGAAAACATAGTACAACCTACAGTACAAGTCAAACATTTGGATACACCTGATACTGCATTTCATTTAGTAAATGTTCTTTAATTAGGCTCTATTACTTTCTAGACTATTAAGCTAATTCATAGAGGGGTTGCCAGCTCTCTAGAATCATAGCCTTTGCACAACATTTATTGTTTAGTTAAACAACTAGCAGGTGGATTTCTTCTGTTTAATGTGAAATGCTGAACGTTTATTTCATGGCTGAAAGACTAATGGATACATGGCAACACCTGTATACACATAGGTCTGGAAATAATTGGACATGGACAGAAGTTTTATTATTTTGTCTGTTTACCAAAATGTATTCAAGTTGCAGTTAAATAATGAATATGGCCTTAAAGTGTAATCTCTCATCTTTAATTTGAGGGGATTCACATCCAAATTGGAAGAAGGGTTTAGGAATTACAGCTCTTTAATATGAAGCCCCCTCTTTTTCAAGGGACCAAAAGTAATTGGACAATTGACTCAAAAGCTGATTCATGGACAGGTGTGGCCTATTCCTATATATTTCTTCATTAATTAAGCAGGTAAATGGTCGGGAGTTGATTCCAGGTGTGACATTTGCAAATGGAAGCTGTTGCTGTGAACCCACAACATGTAGTCAAAGGACTACATGTTGTGTAGTCCTTTGACTACACAAGTGAAACAGGCCATCCTTCGGCTGCAAAATAAAAATTCCATCAGAGAGATAGCAGGAACGTTAGGAGTGGCCAAATCAACAGTTTGGTACATTCTGAGAAAAAAAGAACACACTGGTGAGCTCTGCAACACAAAAAGGCCTGGATGTCCACGGAAGACAACAGTTGTGGATGATCGTAGGATCCTTTCATACTGCGAAAGCTACCCAGGAGTTTTTTAAGGCAAAGAAGTGGAATATTCTGCAATGGCCGAGTCAATCACCTGATCTCAACCCAATCGAGCATGCATTTCACTTGAAGACAAAACTTAAGACAGAAAGATCCACGAACAAACAACAACTGAAGACAGCTGCAGTAAAGGCCTGGCAAAGCATAACAAAGGAGGAAACCCAACGTTTGGTGATGTCCATGTGTACCAGACTTCAAGCAGTCATTGCCTGAAAAGGATTCTCAAAAAGTATTAAAAATGAACATTTTATTTATGCTTGTGTTAATTTGTCCAATTACTTTTGAGCCCCTGAAATAAGGGGCCTGTTTCTGAAAATGGTTGCAATTCCTAAACGTTTCACACAATATTTTTGTTCAACCCCTTGAATTAAAGCTGGAAGTCTGCTCTTCAATTGCATCTTGTTTCATTTCAAGTCCCTTGTGGTGGTGTACAGTGCCAAAATTGTGTCAGTGTCCAAATATTTCCAGACCTAACTGTATGTTAGGGTTGAATGTTTGGGGTTAGAGATTAGCAGGTATAGTCATTGAAATTTGGGCAGATGTAACGGTTATGACAGAGCTCAGACGTTCGAGGTCACCAGATATAGTCATTGGAAGTTGGACAAATGTCACAGTTAAGACAGAGAGGTCAGAGGTTACCAGGTATAGTCATTGGAGGTTGGGCAGATGCCACAGTTAAGACAGAGAGGTCAGAGGTTACCAGGTATGGTCATTGGAGGTTGGGCTGATGCCACAGTTAAGACGGAGAGGTCAGAGGTTACCAGGTATAGTCATTGGAGGTTGGGCAGATGCCACAGTTAAGACAGAGAGGTCAGAGGTTACCAGGTATAGTCATTGGAGGTTGGGCTGATGCCACAGTTAAGACAGAGAGGTCAGAGGTTACCAGGTATAGTCATTGGAGGTTGGGCTGATGCCACAGTTAAGACAGAGAGGTCAGAGGTTACCAGGTATAGTTGTCGGAGGTTGGGAAGGTGGATGCCGTCGGTGGTCTCCAGTTTATTTCCTCTCAGCTCCAAAGTCACCAGGTTGGTCAGTCGGTGGTACTGCAGCCCAGAGACCCTCTGAATACGGTTCCCTAGAAACCACGCCCAGAGACCCTCTGAATACGGTTCCCTAGAAACCACACACAGAGACCCTCTGAATACGGTTCCCTAGAAACCACACCCAGAGACCCTCTGAATACGGTTCCCTAGAAACCACACCCAGAGACCCTCTGAATACGGTTCCCTAGAAACCACACACAGAGAACCTCTGAATACGGTTCCCTAGAAACCACACACAGAGACCCGCTGAATACCAGTAGCCTAGCAACAGCACACACATACTGTTTCTGAATAATGATACCTAGCAATAAGACACAGAAACCCACTGAAAACCATTACCTAGCAACGAGACATCTCTCACCCTCTCCCAGGATGACTCTTCTTCCCTCTATCCCAGGCTGACCAATGAGGGGAAGCCTCTTCCCCACCTAATTTAATTTAGTAGACATAACATAAAAGCTTCAGCGGCTTTCCACTTTATGGTGTTAAGGTGGATATGAAGGTTGAAGATGACTTTATCCCTAAAAAACAGATGTTTCTGGGGACCACACAGTTGGTAGTCTCGCAAGGCCATACCTCCAATCTCGTCTGGCCTCCTTGGCGGTGTGGTAACTTGCCTATTCAAAAAAGTTGCCGCGTACTTCACGCCACAAGAGTTCTATTGGATGTTATTTTTCACACAACCTCCACTCACAAGCTTGTTGAAGGCGGGCTTTGCATGGTTTGACAATTTCGACGAACTGGATAGAACACATTTCCTGAATGTTTGTAGTTCCTATCAAGGTTTCAACGTATCAGAAATGAAGCAAAGATGGAGGAACATTTGAATTCTGTTTTGGGAGGACTGTTCTCAATTCATCACATCAAGTCAATAAAGCCATTACAACTTCTCTGTTTAAATGCTGTTATGAAAAAAATAGATGTTTTGGCATGCCTTCCTAGGCTATGGTAAAAGTTAAATTTATCAAGCATGCCCGACAGTCTGAGATTTATTAAAACTGAAATGGACAAGGCAATGATACTAATGGTTTCTTGATTTCAATAATCAAGGATCAGGTTCGTGTTCTGAACGCAAAAGGAACTGCATCAGCATATGCAGGTCAAAATGAGAGAGGAAGACAAAATTGCTAAAGGGCATTACACTATCTTTTTGGTAACCCTGAAACCTTTGTTGGCATGGAGAAATGGCGAAACTTGATTCAAACGCCATTATTCAGCAACCGTCTAATTGGAATGGCAGTGGTTCAATACTAAGTTAGCTAGCTATTTGTTCATCTATTTCTCGCAAATATTTTGAGGAATGCCATCTTCTCTTAGCTAGTTACTGTTGCACTGAAGGCATCATTCTCGTGAGCACAAGCCACTGTATAAGCCCCTCCCAAAGCAATTAATTTGATTGGGTTAACGTGTTTTGAGGCGTTAGCCCAAGTAATGGTTTTGATTGGGTTAACGTGTTTTGAGGCGTTAGCCCAAGCAATGATTTTGATTGGGTTAATGTGTTTTGGGACGTTACTGGAAAAAAATGTTTTTCCCACCCCTTTGCAATAAAAATCCTACAGGCATTCCCCAGGCCTAGCGACAAGCCAGGCCTGGTTTAAGAGGCTACGCAGTAGGTGACCCCCTCCCAGACTGACCAATGAGGTTGAGGCTCTCCAGGGCAACACCTTCTAGTCCCTCCAGGTCTTTGAGGCGATTCAGGGCCAGACTTAGCCATTGTAGGTAGGTCAGCTGCCCCAGAGGCTGTCCTTTGAACCCGGGCACCTTGTTACCATCGCACTGGAAGAGAGGGAGGAGAAAGGAAGAGAGAGGGGTAGTGACAGAGAGGGGGTATAAAGGAAGAAATAATATTTTGATATTTTATCTGGCTGAATTGTGCTACAACGTCATTTCAGGAGGAAGAATCCTCATCTCGAAAATCATCTGCAGTGTAGACCTTTGTCAATCCAGGACTGGATACGGTAACAATGTGAAATACAGTGATGAATATAGAGGGCGTGTTATACACTGAGGAGAGCCAGATTTGGCTGCTTACTTTCAGCCAAAGCAGTTGTGTGAGGGCAGCCAGTGGTGAGAGGTCAGAGAGATGGTTGGATGAGACGTCCAGAAAACGCACGTGGACAAACGAGCTAACCAGGGCGATATCCGTCAAACGTCTGGGGAGGAAGGGAAAGGGGAGTAGGTAGAAGAGGAAAATGAAGGAGGGTTTGAGGACGGGCAGAAATAAATATGTAAGAAAAAGAAACAAGGACAAACAGGATAAGACAGACGGTTTAGGTCTTCTACACATCCAGAAGTTCAGATGTAATGTCTGGGCTAAAAAATAGAGGCGAGGGGACTTCGTAAGGAGGGTGTGATGATTCTGGACTGGTGGGTTGTGTCAGTTTTGCGTGTCCTCCACTGTTTAACTCACTTGTCTTTGAGTTCCAGCTTGACAAAAGCGTGTGCCAGGCCGCTTCCGGTGTGACACAGCATGGACAGACCCTGGGTTATCATGTCCTGGGTCAGAGGGCATGGTTCGATCTGAAAAAGGACACATCAATACACTCAGCTTACCATCAATTAATTAACAAATTAATTAATTCATCAAGCCCTTTTTACAACAGGGACAACCCAGCCAAGAACCAATCATCAGTGACAGCCCAGAACCAATCACCAGCGACAACCTGGCCCAGAACCAATCAGCATTCAACATTTTTCTGCTAGTGGTCAAAAATAAACAATTAAAACTACACAAAGTAAAAGAAGCTACCGTGTAAACTACTCAATGTAAATGTAGCTACCGGGGAAACTACTCAATGTAAATGTAGCTACCGTGTAAACTACTCAATGTAAATGTAACTACCGTGTAAACTACTCAATGTAAATGAAGCTACCGTGTCCTCTTTCTCTGCCATATTCTCCTCTACATGTCCACCTTCATTCTCAGTCTCCTCTCCTTCCGAAAGTGCCACTTCGCCGTCCTCCATCTCCGACATTCTCAGCACTCCGTCTACTCTGTGGGTTAAGGAATAATGAACTTCACTCATGGATAATGAACTAGTAGCCACCATAGATTCTAAAATAGTATTAAATTCAATGCTATTCAATTGAGGCATAATTCATTCAATGTATGGAGTGCTCTAAGTAAACGAAAGTCATGAAATGTTTTACTTTGCCAGAACGAAATGGAAAAAGCTGAACTGTACAGAACTGTACCGGACAGACTTTTACCTTAACGTGATGTTAGCACGTTACAGTAACATTCTGAGTTGAGGCTTGAAGAACAAACCAAAAATAACTACCATTACACCGCAATGTGAGGTTAATTAACTAGTCAGTTGTTATCCATCGGCAATGTTTTAAACAAAATCAGCACTTACCAAAGTCTGAGAAGCAAGTCTGCAAAACACCGCGTGTTTTTGTTTCCATGGAAACAACCACAGCAGCCTCGGGGCGGAGCAGTCAAAAGGTGACGTCAGAGGCGACAGAAGCAAACTTTTTGGCAACTTGTTCGTCTAGTGGGAAGGATGCAGAAAGTTCCTTAGAAATAAGATATATGACATTTTGTCCTCTCGAAGAATGTCATAAAAAATATCAATCGTGTCAGCAATAGGCGAATTGCTGTTTTTTTTCCTCTGAGAAATTCGAAATGTTTTACACGATGTAATTCCTCTTTTCCAAACCACACCTTGTGCAAACCCTATTTTGGAAATGCAACATTGATACAACCACAAGTTAACGGTGATGTAGAAATACAATGTGTTGGTGCAGTCACTCATAATTCCAGAACAGAACACACCAATAGTTTTACGTTTAATATGTTTCTAGCCCTACTCTATTGCAGTGTTTTATATGTACTCCGTGTTGTGTAATTGTAACTCTGTGTTGTGTAATTGTAAGGGCTACATGGCGTGCCTGGATAGATACCATGTAAATAAATACAGAATGCATTTTAAAAGTCAAACAGAGATAACATATTTCCATTCCTGAAAAATGTGCAGTATGCATTTGCAAACCTCAATTAGGGATTGGTATTATGGGTTGCTCAATTGCCCGGGGGAAGGTCATTTAAAGATGCAGTCTGGGACTTAAGAAATTATTTTGAACAAAATATTTAGCAAATAACAAAACCTTTTGTTATACCTCCCATTTTGGGATGATGTGTAATATGTTTTTCATGAAACCTTTATTTTACCAGGTAACTACCAAGGTCACTAGAGAACCAATTGTCATTTCTGAGGACGATCTGGGCAACCCTGGGCAAATTTAAATGCAAAACAAGACAGTCTACAAGACAACATGAATAACGTAAGACAGAAATATGCATGAATACAAATAAACATTAAAATAAATACAGTGGGATACATAAGCAGGATTCAGCAAGTCCAGTTGTCTGATATCAACTCTTATTTAATTTTTTAATGTGTACAGCAGGGTTATTCAAGTCATACCTTACGAGGTCCAGAGCCTGCTGGTTTTCTGTTCTACCTCATCATTAACTGACAGACCTGATGTCCCAGGTCTAAATAAATCCCTGATTAGGGGATTGAAATGGAAAAATGGGAGTGGAACTGGCCTGGAGGTCCAGAGTTGGGTATCATTGGTGTAAAATGAGATGAGATTGTAAAGCCTTAGTGTCTTTTGCAACTTATTCCAGTCACCGGCAGCAACAAACTGAAATGAGTATCGACCAATGGAAGAAAAGGCTTTTGGAGTAACCGGAGTGATGTATGTTTAGGTGCGCAGGTTACTATCAGAGTAGCAGATGTTAAGTATTGAGCTAAGGTAGAGAGGGCATTTACCTACAAGTGACTTATAAATTAGTTGAGTCTGGTTTGAGTGTGACAGGAGGGCCAATTAACCAATGTGTAAAAGTCACAGTGATGAGTGCAGTAGGTCAGGATGTAAAGGTCACAGTGATGACTGTTGAAGGGGGTCAGGATATGAAGGTCAGAGTAAAGACTGTTAAAGGGGATCAAGATGTGTAGGTCACAGTGATGAGTACTGAAGGGGTTCGGACATAAAGGTCACAGTGATGAGTGTTGAAGGGGGTCAGAACTTAAAGGTCACAGTGATCAGTGTTTAGAGGGAGTTAGGACGTAAAGGTACACATTGACGAAGGGGGTCAGGATGTAAAGGTCACAGTGATGAAGGGGGTTAGGATATAAGGGTCACAGTGATGAAGGGGGTTAGGATATAAGAGTCAAAGTGATGAAGGGGTTTAGAATGTGTGTGACAGTAATGAGTGTTGAAGGGGGTTAAGATGTAAAGATCACAGTGATGAGTGTTGAAGGGGGTCTGGAAGTGAAGGTCACAGTAATGAGTGTTGAAGGGGGTTAGGATGTAAAGGTCACAGTAATGAGTGTTGAAGGGGGTTAGGATGTATAGATCACAGAGATGAGTGTTGAAGGGGGTTAGGATGTAAAGATCACAGAGAGGAGTGTTGAAGGGTGTTAGGATGTAAAGATCACAGTGATGAGTGTTGAAAGGCGTCTGGATATGAAGGTCACAGAGATGACTGTTGAAGGAGGTCAGGATGTAAAGTTCCCTGTAATGAGTGTTGAATGGGGTTAGGATGTAAAGGTCACAGTGATTTGGAGTTCTGGAATTTATAAATTCTCTCTGAGCCACACCTGACCATAGAAATAATGGTAGAGACATAAAAATATCATGAGTCAATTCTTCAAAACATCATATTTTTTTATCCAGAAACAAATACAGTATTACACTTTGAATTAATCAAATGTCATAGTTTTTACACACATCAGAGTCACAGGACTATTTTATAGTGTAGAGTGTTAGCAACACACACATTCATCAGGAGGCCAGAAGAGGCAATCGTTTCCGTTCACATTTCTACCGGGGTTATAAAAGTGCTCAATTTAAAATCTGCCACAAAAAATACAACAAATCCGACACTTGGTTTCCATCCCAAACTGTGCCCTATTCAACTACACTGTTATTGATCCTGGTCAATGGTGGAGCAGGGAACAGGGCACGATTAGGGGTTACCCTTTAACACTAGAACCGCCAAGCCTTTCAGACCCCTAGTATCCACCAGAGCATATGAATCGTCTCTATTAGCATGGGCATTCTCCCCGGCAGCGTCACCATTCAGAGGGTCAGTTCACCCACTGGGTCGTCATCAAACTATGTAGAAGTCTAAAAAATAATGAATTACAGAATTTGTTTGTTTAAAATGGTTAATGATTTTGAAGAATTCAAGAATGTGTTTGTAATGCAGGGTTTATCATTTGAAAACAAATTATTAAGAAAAGAATACAAAGAACGATTATTTCTAAGAACACAGGCTACAATATTTTCATACGTTTATTAGGCCCTACAAATGTACAAAATGAAAATTACACAGCCAATCTATAGGTATCCATTTCTCCTTTTCTCCAAATAAATAGGCTATGCGAATGGCGCGTACTGGCAGGTCTCTCCCTGGGTTTCTAGTGGGGCTATCTAGTTGATTTCAAGGCCAATGCATAGCTCTAGTCTCCTAGATGATTGGCATATAAGGTTTGTCTATAGGTGACATGAATAAGTTATCGAAAAACCAAGAGGAGTTTTTAGAAAAAGACGAGGTCCATTTCTCCAAATGAATAGGCTACAAAAACAGGGCGTGTTTGCAGGACTCTCCCGGGGTCTCTAGTGGGGCTACCGAGTTGATTCTAACGCCAGTGCATAGGTTCAGTTTCCATGTTTAAGTCTATAAATATTATTGCATATATTGGTTGTCTATAAATTACATTATTAAGTTATCGAAAACCCGAGGAGATTTGGGGGAAAAAAACAATTGAATTCTGCCCATGGTGAATAGGCTACTATTGTCTACTTGTTTTTCTGGGTCTCCCCCGGTATTCTTTTAGGGTTAGCGGGTTGATTTCAACACCAGTGTAAAGTACCCTGTGCAATGGGACTTAATTATCCTAATATTCATTAGTCTTCTGCGCTCAATTGACTCTGCGCCCTCCGCTGGCTGTGAGAGTGATTTATTGTAAATTGTCCTTTTCTCCAAATGAATAGGCTACAAAAACAGGGCATCTTTGCAGGACTCTCCCAGGGGTTTTAGTGGGGCTACCGAGTTGATGTTGAATTGCCGAATAGCCTATATCGTTTGTATTACGATTCAAAAACAGCCTAATTCATTTGTTGAACTGTCATGGAAATCTTGTATTTCATTTGTAAGTTAATTCAAATTCAGCCAAGGCTCTGATCATTCATCTGGGAATATCGCGCATTCATCCATTGACGTCATGCATTCAATGAGGGGTGATTAGCGCCTTGGTATCATTAGCGGCTGTCTGGGCACCAACGCTAAGTGCTGTGTGCTTTTGGTGGATTAAGTCAGAAAACGGGGTAAAAAAAAAACAACAGGTAAATAGTCTCTTAATAGTTTTCCGTTTGTGAGTTTAGAATTCTGACAACATAACAATGAAATATACGACTTATTTAGGAAAAGTCATGGGAGGGTGTAGCTTTCAAAATGGCAGTTTTATTTTAATTACAAACTCAAATGCCAATTGGCGTAGGCATTTGGCGGTTCTAGTGTTAAGACATGTCCATTAGGGGGTGCCCTTTAAGACACGTCCCCATCACTCACTGTAAAATCAACGTGGTGCATAGACGTTTTCTTTAGTGATGCTAAAACTTCTTTCTCTATTATCTGTGGCTGGCTACCGCGGGTAACGATTGATCTCCTATACTGTCGATTCTACATCGTCAATCCTATGGTGTTAATCCTATATCATCCTGTGATGTTGACCATACAGCATCAATTCTATATTGTCCTATAGCGTTGATCCTACATCGTCCCACCCAATTGATCCTAAATTGTCCTATAGAGTTGATTCTTTATCCTCCAATAGCAGTGATCCTATGTCGTCCTATAGTGCTGATGTCTTGGATCATCCTGCAGCCCCAGTCATGGGTCAAAGGTGTGTCCTCCTGTGTCGAGATCAGAGTTGAGTAGTTGTCCTTGGTAACCAGGTCTTGCTGCCTCCCTCCATTCATTTCAACACAATGTCTTTTCTAGTAGATCTCTGTAGCAGTGAAGGAGGCTGCCTCGCAAATGGCACCCTATTCCCTATGTAGTGCACTGCTTTAGACAAGGGCTCAGGCCTAAGAAATTCCATTACGGGGAAGAGGATGCCATTTAGGTAATAGCTAGTCAAAGAGCGTTGTTTCAATGCTATGACATAAAATGCTGTGCTGTGTTGTAATATGTTGTGTTGAGTTGTAATATGTTGTGTTGAGTTGTAATATGTTGTGTTGAGTTGTAGTATGCTGTGCTAGGTTGTAATATGTTGTGCTGGGTTAGAGGTCGGACGTCAGTCCACTTGCAGGTTGCGTAGCAACAGTCCTTTCTTCATCCCTCCCTGCAGCATCCTGGCTCCCAGTGTACCATCACTAGAGAGGGATGGAAAGAGAGAGGGATGGAGGGATAGAGAGAGAGAGCGATGGAAAGAGAGGGATGGAGGGAGGGACGGAAAGAGAGGGATGGAGGGATGGAGGTTGGGATGGAGGGAGGGATGGAGGTTGGGATTGAGAGAGGGATGGTAAGAGAGAGGGATGTATGTTTAGAATTTAAGAAAGCAAGCCATTTTACGAGTTTTGGGGGTCCCGTATAAATTATATTAAAGGAATGGATACTTCTTATCAATTATTATTATTACAATTATTTCTTATGCTGAATTTATATACCTAAACAGGCCAATATGTAACATTTTGATTTCCAATGTTTCTAATCTGGCCTTTTCATTTAACCATTTACAGTCAAATAGACAGCGACATTCTCAGACTGTTTAATCAATGAATGCAAGGTTATTTTGCAGGTGGCTAAATGTCTGGTGCTTCTACACCTGTTATATCTGGTGCTATTACACTTATGTCTGGTGCTATTACACCTGTTATGTCTGGTGCTTCTACACCTGTTATGTCTGGTGCTTCTACACCTATTATGACTGGTGCTTCTACACCTGTTATTTCTGGTGCTTCTACACCTGTTATGTCTCATGATATTATACCTGTTATATCTTGTGCTATTACACCTGTTATGACTGGTGCTTCTATACCTGTTGTATCTGGTGCTATTACACCTGTTATGACTGGTGCTTCTACACCTATTATGACTGGTGCTTCTACACCTGTTAT
>JACXGI010007363.1:0-37820 GCA_016801175.1 Esox masquinongy
CCCCCGGGGGGGGGGGGGGGGGGGGGGGGGGGGGCAGTTTTGAGGTGGAGCGGGCGACAGATATTAGGGGGGAAATCCAAAAGCGTGAGGCACGGGAGAGAGGAGCAGGAGGAGAGAATGAGAAGATTAGAGATGTAAGGCTTCGGAAGCTTCAGAGCGTCTCGACTCAGTCCCACAAGCCAGTGACACACATGACAGAGTGATCTAGAAACACTAGACTTGTATCTACACGAGCTAAACAGAAATGCATATTGACACCTCAACAGACTTCACGGGAGTTAAACCAAATAACACTATAAGTCGGATATCAAAATGTTTGGTAGTGTTAATTCATGCAGCAGGCAGTAAGTAGGGTCTGACATGACAGGACAAGGAACCTCAGCAAACTGTAGGGCAATTCAACAGTAACAGGGTAACGACTGAAACTCAGATTTTTCCCCTTAGGAGGTGCAGATGTACAGTTACATAATGAACGGCAAGTTGGTACGAACAGAAACTGTCACTGTTAACAGACTTTCAATGTTTGCAAAGAATGGCATGTTTTGTTAACATTTCTTGTTGGGGTTACTTTGAGATGAATCACAGCGGCCAATCAGAGTCTCAGTATCACTCTGTTGCTGTGGAATTGCCCAGCAACCAGTGCTGTGAGCAGAAAGAGCTTATGAAGCACAAGGCATGCTGGAGCCTGGAGGACCCCTGGGACAAACATTCCAGAGACCTCAGGAAGAAAAAGACATCTGAAGGTCACGGCTAATAGGCTTAACTAGCCGAAGAAGAGTGAATCAGGTGAAATATATTTCAGTAATTCACTTAGCTTCTTACTAACTCACGAATTATTGGCGTGGTTAAAGCCTGTCTACGCAATCATGTGAAGAACATGCAGTAGCAGAGCAGGGCTGCGAACAACCTACTTACCTTGGATTTCTACAGAAGGGAAATCAAAGAGAAAGAGAGAAAAGGGTAGGAGAGGAGAACAAAAAGAGAGGGAGGAGGAGGAAAGTAAAAAAAAAGATAAATGAAGGGAAGACAAATATAGGACAAGAGGAGGATTTGGGTGACATAGAGGAGGTCAGGGGTTGACAGAGACGGGATGAGAGATAGAGAGAGCAGAAAGAGTTGAGCTCAGTGTTAAGGTTAGTACAAGGAGGCCATCACAGCTAAGTTCACGGCCAAAGTGTGCACAATCTAAACCTACTCAACCTTGTAAAGCAACCCAAAGACACATTTTCAACTGGTTATGACATAAAAATATCAGCTCATCAATTTGAGTTCTTAAATCTGCCCGGTAACTGTGTAGAAATAGCCTTAAATAGGCAACAGTGATTATTGGCCACTGGATGAAGATAGCACACTGATTGACGAATAAGGAAGGACCTGTCATTCTCAGCTTGACCACGAGAGGGTAGCATTGCTCTATCTAGCGAAGTCTTTCTCCTCACTGCGGATTTGTTGAACTCTCTTCCTCTGTTCAGTGATTTGAGTCCTTTTAAAGACCTACTCTAACTGCTTCAGGGATCTTTTTTGTCCAAACTGTAAATGTCCAAAAGTTGCATACATAGCCATGAGAAACACAGCTTGAGAAAACCTACTGATACCGTCAGAAGACACTGGTAAAGGATCTCACCTTGAAAATGTGACCTTGACATTTAAACTAATAAACAAACTAATAACTATGAACTTTAATATAATAAATAACTACATAGTTGTAGGGGTTTATACTTCTATCACAAAACTAGTCTGAAATATAAAAAAATCTTACAACAGGGTGATCAAACTATGATTCAGCATGTGTATTGTTACAGAGGCCGCCTCACACACAAACGCTCACAAACTAGGAATTTATAGCGCTGGATGGCCGGGAGTGCAGTTCAGGATTGTTGAACCATGCTAGTTGTCAGAGAGAGAGGAGGAGCCTACCTTTCCGGGCCTTTTTCTGTAGTTTCATGGTGTCTGAGGACTTCTTTTTGATCTCGTGACGAGACCTCTTGTACTCTGGAAGAGGAGGAGACAGGGCGTCAGTCAAACTGACTTGTCAGTCCAACTTAAATCACACAAAACTTCTTTCCGTGTGTCACCCAGGTGTAAGCCACACATTTACGGTGTATGAGGTAAGACCCCCCCCATTATTATTTAAAGTGTTTTGGGCACCTTGCACGTAAATACATTCCAATATTATATTTGTGATGATTAGTATTGACCTTTGGCGTGATCCTTGTCCAGCTGATTGGCATTCTTCTTCCAATCCTCAATCCGGTCCTGGAGAGGGTTGATCAAGCTCTCCATCAGGGCACTGGCAAAAAGGTGAGAAAGTCGAGGAGAAAGTGAGGAGATAGGCACTGAGGGATGTATCAAAAATCGTACAAGTGGAAGATTAATCATTTTTTACTTTATAAAAATAGACATTAAACCCTGGTCCACTGTGTAAGGAACCCACGGACAAAGTTAGTCTGTGCAATGATTCATTCCCAAAAATCTTCTTACTGTATGAATCATGGAAAACAGAATATCCACCGTCTAAGGTCTTTGGTATGAGAAAGTTATTTTCCTCCTCCGGTTTTGTCGTCCCAGACGACACTATTTTTGTTGTGTGGTACATCTGCACACCCCATTTTTACTACCGGATAAGCTTGCAGCTCCGGGCCTGCCAGTGGAGTGCTCACGGCGTGGTGACGGTGTGGTCTTCAACCTTGATTATAGCGTGCCATAGCGTAAACGGGTGAGGAGACACACTGGTTTTGGTGTGGAAATGTTAGTTTCTCAAAAAATGCTTGGTCAGGAATGTAAACACACCAGAAAAGACACATCATTAACATCATGACGGTTCTCTTCCCTCATCATCATTTCCCAGACACTGCTACCATCATCACCATTGTAATAGCCCCTGATTTGGAAAAGTCATTATAGTTCTAAAACAGGAGGAAAAAACGCCCTTGAAAAAAATATTCCTTTCTTTGTGGTTTACTCTATGGTCTACAGCAGAGCGAGCTGGTTCCATTCATTTAGCCTAAGTGTCTGAGCGAATGGCCTACAGATGTCCTATAATGAGGTGCTTGGGATTTCAAGGGAGAAAGGGAGAGAGGATGGGGGAGTTCTGTTATTGCCTCCCATCGTCTCATTCAGTATCTGCATCATCACTTTCGGGAAGAGAACGTTCCAGTCGTGGTGTTGTTTAGATAGATTAACCGTTTCTGAAGAGATTGCGTGTCTAAATCAGACATAGCGTTCTGGTGGGCTGTTTTCATTTATCACGGACACAATCCAAAACACTGGGATGGCTTGTAAGGGAAACCCATGACTGAGACCTTACTCAGTGGGAGATGACACATGAATTTACTCTCCTAGCTTGAAGAGAGTCTGGATAGACTATGGCTGGATAGGCTATTCTCATTCCTGTGCTTTTGTAGCCTCTGAACAAAAACACTGGTTCGCAATTTGTCAAAACTCATCCAAATCTTACAAAGGTCAGCCAGGGACCAGGGACTATTAGTGTTGGCTCACGCAGAGCACTGACTGACAGTTCATGGGGACAATCCTCACTTTTGGACTAATGGCTACAGAGCTACCAGTAGCTGTTTTTAACTTACTTTGTGAAATGGCGCAGTTTGGCCTCAATGCTACGATGCCGCATACACATCCGAGTCAGCGCTGATCCTATGTCTCTGGTGGCACCTGAAAGAGATCACGACACAAACAAGATGAGGGAAAACGTTCATTCACTTTAATGTGTAGTACCTCTGACCAACGAGCCACGTGGATCTGTTGAATCTGTACTGACCTCAACTGTATTGATAATACAGAACAGGATTAAAGAACATTTAAAGCCTTAAATGCGGGACTGTTTTCCTACCTGTAGTTAACTGGCTCAAATAAAGACACAGCATCAGTATACAGACAGACCACCCCACAGATGGACAGACCTTCAGATAGACCACAGGTCTGTGAAATATTTACTACAGAAATAGCAGCAACGAGGAGGTAATATAAACACTTCTGCCTAGTCCAAATAATGTTATTAAAGATAGCCTTTTCAGAGGTCTTCACGTGTGTGTGTGACCTGTTACTCTAATAAACATCAGGCTATTTTCAGCTGAAAAGCACCATTGGAAAAGCTGACCTCTGAGTTTGAGTAAGCCACTGCTCTTGTTTCTAAAGAAGGAGAGTCGAGCAACGCTGACGATCAACAACTGCTGACTTTAAAGGCTAGAGACCGCCTCAGGGAGCATCTCATGAAGGAGTAATGTACTCCAGTGACTGTTATTGGGTAGGGAGGACGTGAAGCATCTGGAGTCGTGGTATCTTAAGCAGCTTAATTCATTCTCTTCAGTCAGATAACATTCAGCTTCAGGGTGAGCTCTTACCATTGTTGATGCCAAGATTTGATCAGGTCATTCAAACTGTCTTCAAGGGGGCAAAACCATGGAGAATCAACAGGGGGCGATAGTGAGGGTTACATCCAGCCTCTTCCTGGTCCCTGCTATTTTCCACACTCCTGACACAGAAAAACCTGGGGGAAAATGCTGGTGGAAACACGTCCACTAGCCTAAAGCTGGGCCTGTACGTTCAAAGCTAAAAGCTAAAGCTGATCCAAGATTTCAGGATGCAACACAAAGGCTTTACAACTGACAGGATTGACCCATCTTCTCCTAGATCCAGCCCCTAAAGGGGTTAATCTGGGACTGGGCTGTGTTCACAGGGCACAAGGCAAACCACACACCTCTATATCCCTGCCTGGGGGGCAGGGACTATATTGTCCCTACACATGCACCAAGGGAGAAGTTGAGAGGGAGGTGTGTTTACCCTGACTAATATACCCCAGATCATTCCATTTGGACACATATACCACGCCAGATAAGACTGTGGTATGCAAGCCCCCTCACCTTTGTAATATTATCAAACTAGGCCATTTCTCCTCATGGCTCATTTACATTACGTTTTGTTTTCCTGAGATTGACCGGAGGTGGTAGATGTCAGGATCCTGTCTGAGTTTGGGCCCCATCGTTACAGCCATCACCCCACAACACGCAGGTGATCTGGGGATCCAGTGACCTTGGCCTAACCTTGGTAAGGTAATGAATACAGAACTAGAGACAGACATGGGCTTCGTATAGCCCACACATTGACAACCTAGCTAGACGGGGACATTGTAAAAACAAGCGAGGGACAAAAGCACCTGCTCATTTGTGACAGTTGTTTTTGACAAATGTTCCCAAGAGATGAACCAAACCAAGAATGTTTATTGCTGACACAACGAGTACAGGACTTACTGTCGACCAGGCTGGCAAAGCAATTAGCCTCATGGACTCTCCTTCACGTGGAAGGCTATAGTCAAATCAGCAATTGCTACAATGCAACACACATTGACACACATATGCCAGATCCGCCAACTCACCCACCCCAGTCTAAATGAACACACACTGTCAAGAAACTGAGTGAAGATCCATTCATAATTAAAACATTCTTGCCTCATGCCTCCTGTTCTACCCAGCAACCATTCATTATACCAGCCCAGGGCAAACTCCCCTCCCCCTACACAGCAATTTCCCTCAACCCTCGTTCACAAGGATCTTGTGAACGAGATCCCCAGCCCCCCCCCCCCCACACACACACCAAACACACACAAATGGGAAGGGGCGTTATTGGACCATGCTTTGAAATTGTGTCTAATGTCATGCCAATAAAGCACCTTGACATTGAAAATTGAGAAAGGGCGGAGCAGAAAGAAAGAGTGAAAGGAGAGAGACAGAGAGATATACAGAGACACATTTAGCGCAAGCGTTGAGAGGAATCTTTTCACACACTCTAATGACCTGACTGCTGGGGAGAGAAATCACCATGGCTGTGTGGGTGTGTTTAAACCTTGTATTATATTCTCTTCCTGTTAGCTCTAATTCACTTCCTCACTCTCTGCTAACAACATCCGCAAGAGATCCACTACAACTGCCTCTCGCTCGCTCTTCTCTGGATAATAATGTACCTTAAAAACAATAGAAAAACTGCTTTTCTACTGTTTCCCCA
This sequence comes from Esox masquinongy, assembly GCA_016801175.1. Lineage (NCBI taxonomy): Eukaryota > Metazoa > Chordata > Actinopteri > Esociformes > Esocidae > Esox > Esox masquinongy. The sequence continues at coordinate 6,016 of JACXGI010007363.1, forward strand.
CCCTGTTCCAACCAGACCTAGCCACCACTTTTGTTTTCCGCTATTTGAATGGTTATTGCGGTGAGTACAGACATTTGGTTGACCAAAAATCCTCATTAGAAACTCCAGGTCATCACAGTTCCTTCTGTTTCGCCATCTAGACTCGATGGTTCTAGTTCAACTGTAAGCTAATCTCTGTCGAAAAGTTCCACACACCAACAACAAACCCCTATCCAGTAGGTTGGTCTATTTACCGATGGTTATCATGTCCATAGGCTCCTGACTGAGCCTCAGGCTAGCCAGTCTGTATTTAACATGAATCTGTTAGCCTCCGGGACTCTATCCCCCCTCCCTGCAACCTAACCCTCCCATAGTGAACCCACTGGGAGCAGACACATATTGATTTTTCTCATGCCATTCAGTCACCAGCGCTGTGGCTAAGAAACCCTGACAGGACCAAAAGTAGGAGGGGGAAAATGGAAGGAGGCCAGAGAAGTTGGGGTGAGAGTGGGGGGAGAAAGCTGCGGTGGGTGCCTTGGGTCGGTGTGAGGGACAGTGACTGCGCGGGAGAGAAAGGGAGGGAGAGGGCAGGCGTAACGGAGGAGGCCGTAACGTGGGGAATGATGGGCAGGAACGGAGCGATCAGTCATCTTCCGCTGGCATTAGTTTTCTCTAAGTCTCTTGCCCCTACCCAGTTTCCTCAGCCATATAGCCTTTTAGGCTGCTGCCACCTCGAAGCTACTCACACAATTCAGTCTGTCGCTCTTACATCCATCTATCGCTCTCCTTTCCTTTACCTTCACTCCATATGGTGCTGCAGGAATGGTCACAAAGATCATCGTGGACCTCAGCCACCTGAGCTGTGGGCTGTTCAAACGGTTCAGGAACATCATAACTCTGGCCCTGGCCCTTCCACACATTCACATACAAAACACACTTCAACCCATCCTTGCAAACTTGACATGCACACACTCACAAATACTATCCGTGGACACACACTAGTTTTTCTATCGTTTTTTACATTTTTGCAACCTAAATGTATTTCAATTATAATTTTCTTTAACCCATAACCTTAACCCTAAACTAGATCCCTATTAGCACATATATTCACCCACACACACACGTACAAACACTCAGACTATTCTGTTGTTCTGTGTGAACTGTAAACCAGCGATGCAGAGGCCTACAGCTCATCCAGAGCCAACCTGAAAAGGGGCATCAAGACGGCTAAAAATGACCACAAACTGCAGATCGAGGAACACTTCCACAAAACCTCCGAACTCCAACTACCGGCCAAAGAACCCTACCCCCACAACCAGCGACATCTCTTTCGCTGATGAGTTAAACAGGTTCCACGCACGCTTCAACAGGGACAACAAAGAGCAAGCCATTAAAGCTGAACTCCCCCCAGACACCCCCCCAGACTATCCACCGCAGATGTGTCGTCTGCACTGAGCAGGGTGAACGCACACAAGGATCCACAACCATTGTGCCAGTGCCGAAGCAGTCGACCACATCTAGCCTGAATGACTTCCGACCGGTTGCACTCACCCCCACAATCATGAAGTGCTTTGAAAGACTAGTTTTGGCCCACTTTAAGTCCTGCCTCCCCTTGCCTACCGGTCGAACAGGTCTACAGAGGACACCATCTCCACGGCTCTACACTCTGCTCTGACCCACCTGGACAAAACCAACACCTATGTGAGAATGCTATTCATAAACTTCAGCTCAGTATTCCACACAGTCATCCCTTCTAGGCTGGTCAACAAACTCCATGACCTGGGGATCAGCCCCTCTCTCTGCTACTGGACTCTGGACTTCCTAACCAACAGACCCCAGTCTGTCAGATTAGACTACCTCACCTCCTCCACCCTGATCCTGAACACAGGTGTTCCACAAGGCTGTGTACTGAGCCCTCTCCTGTACTCCAGCTTCACCCACGACTGCGTTCCTGTACACAGTTCCAACACCATCATCAAGTTCGCAGACGACACCACAGTGGTAGGCCTGATTAGTGACAATGACGAGTCAGCTTACAGGGAGGAGGTCAAGCACCTGGCGGCATGGTGCACTGACAACAACCTGGCCCTCAATGCAAAGAAGACCAAGGAGCTCATTGTGTATTACAGGAAGTCTAAAGGCTGCAGTCATGCCCCAGTCCTCATCGATGGTACTGAGGTGGAGCGTGTGTCCAGCTTCAAATTCCTGGGTGTCCACATCTCAGAGGACCTCTCCTGGACCCTCAACACCTCAGCCCTGGGCAAAAAGGCACAGCAGCGCCTGTACTTTTTGAGGAGGCTGAAGAAAACCTGCCTGTCCACCAAGATCCTTGTGAACTTTTACCGCTGCACAATCGAGAGCATTCTGACAAACTGCACCACAGTGTGGTTTAGCAGTTGCTCCATAGCCAACCGGAAGGCCCTGCAACGGGTGATGAAAACTGCCCAGCACATCACTGGTGCCCAACTTCCTGCCATTGCAGACCTCCAGCTGAAGCAGTGTCTGCAAAGGGCACGCGGGATCATCAGGGACCCTTCACCCCAATGCCACAAACTCTTTGCCCTCCTACCATCAGGCAGGCAGTACAGGTCTCTTTGGTCCCGCACCAGCAGGCTCAGGAACAGTTTCTTCCCATCTATTGTAACCCTGCTGAACTCTGTGACCCAGAGAACTCTGTGACCCATCATTTACCATACCCCCCCGCCTCTCAGGGCCCTTGTTGCACTACTCCCTTGTACTACTCTGACAATGCCTTGCTATGCCAGATAATGGAAGTTTTCAGTTGTTAAAGGTACGTGTCTACCTCAGGAACCTCAACGCTGCTATCCCTGTACATTCAATTTGCCTCTTTGCGCATTTAGAATTGCCATTGTGCTTGCATTTTTACAGTTGTTACACAAACGTCTACCTCGGGACCTCATCGCTGCTATCTCGGGGGCACATGCTACCTTAATACATCACTCCTTCATTTACCCCGTTTGCACATCTTGAATGCCATTTTGAAATTGCCATTTGTACCCGAACAACTATTATCCCAGTTGTAACATACCCTATACATATTACTTGTAAAATTTCTGCCCTCCTCTATTTGTCATACTGCACATTTAGTATTGCTTATCTACATGTTCCACTGGTAATATACATATACTTAATACTTGTAAATGTTCTGCCCTCCTCTATTTGCCTTATTACACATTTAGTATTGCCATTTGTACTGCATTTGCCTTCATTGCTCATCTACACATTCCACTGGTAATATACATATACTTAATACTTGTAAATACTTGTAAATTTTCTGCCCTCCTCTAGCTGCACTTCTGGTTAAATGCTAACTGCATTTCGTTGTACTGTACTTGTACTGTACAATGACAATCAAGTTGAATCTAATCTAAATCTAATCTAAAGTGGACTGAGAGAATGCCAAGAATGTGCAAAGCTGTCATCAAGGCTAAGGATGGCTACTTAATCTAAAATAATAATCTAAAATATAATCTAAAATATAAATGTATTTTGATTTGTTAGACACTTTTTTTGGTTACTACATGATTCCATATGTGTTATTTCATAGTTTTGATGTCTTCACTATTATTCTACAATGGGCAAAATAGATAAACTAAAGAAACACCCTTGAATGTGTAGGTGTGTCCAAACCTTTGACTGGTACTGTAGCTAGAAGGAAAATGGGTGAATGGGAAAATGTCAGTTTGTTATCATACAGTACATCCTAATTCTTGACCCCTTCTTTTCATCTGTTCTCTGTCATAGCTGCTGGTGGTTTGCAAAGATCTCCTCAAGACTCTTTCCTGGCGATAAGGAATGGGGGTCAACCGCCAAAACGTCAAAACTAAGCCACTGCCGCTTGTGTGTACCCAACCCACAGGCCTAAAACACACACACACGCACACACACACAAGCACACACACGCACACGCGCACACAGGCACACTCAGAGACACAGGCACACTCACACTGCCTTTCATCTTTGAGTTTTGTGTGTATGCTCGGATTTGCATATGATATACGGTAGATGCAGTAGGCACTTGGTATGCTGCAGGGTTTATGGCAAGTGGATTACATAAATCATTGTAAACACCAGGACCTTCTCCTTGTGTGTTTGTGTGTGTGTGTGTGTGTGTGTCTGTTTTCAAGGGGATTGAAAGAGATCCATCCCCAACATCACAGTGCTTCACCTTATCATAGTGATGCCGTAGGTTGTGTAAGCACATGCGTGTGTATTTTTCGGAGTGGTCGTTGTATGTAGAAGTATTTCTGTGGAAGTTATGTTTCAAGGGCTCTGTCTGTCAGGGAGGTGCTCATTCTGGAAGTGGGCTGTCAATATGACCGCTACAACGAGCAGAACAATTCTGACTGTAGTATCAGGCCCTCAAGTAACACCTGAACAGCTCCGGGAGTCAGCATAAAACTTGTGATTTCCGATACTCGTGAAGCTATGCCATGTTCACAGACTGACAGTACATGGCTTGCAGATAGCAGGCCTACAAAAGTGCAAAGCAGTTAGTAAGGTACGGATCCGTGCCAGTGGTCACGGGTCACAGAGTAACGCTTTGTAGAATTTGTAGGTCTCATATTAAGAGACATTAAAATGGCGGAAGAAATTTCTGTGTGTTTGTGAGTATAACTCCCCTTGAGGAACACTAGGAGAGTAGGGATAGGCCACTATCAACAACGAACCTGGATGAGAGGTAAGTGCACGGCTGAATATTATTACAATGTGTTCGTTTTAGGTGTTGGGGGTTAGGTGTAGGTGTTATGGTTAAGTGAACTTTTGGGGAAGGGTATGTAAACAGGATTTTAATGGATGTCCCCTATCAGATGGCAGTAAGGGCTTGTGTTTGTGTCCTCATTGCGATTGTGCTGGGTGTTGACAAGTTAGGTGGAATGGAGGGGAAAGGAAGGGACTCCCTGAAGGGATTCCCTCTATTCACTTCCCTCCCTCCCCCATTTCCTGCCATGACTCAGCATCTGGCTGCCATTCTTCCACCCTGCAGCAAAGGAGGGTCAACGATCTGCCAGGGAGGGTTGTTCTACAGGTGGCACAGGTTTTGACAAAGTGCACCCGCTAGCTCAACAGCCCAAAACATTGCAGGGTTAGCTACACACTGTCCTCGTCTAGGTGACAAACATTTTCTTTTCATCAGTCTTTGAGAGTGGCCGTGTGAACTAGCGAGGAAACTAAGTGAAAACAATTTGAGATCATTTTAATTCCGTCTCCACTGTGGATGAACTTAAAGAAAATAACCTAAGTGGATAAACTCTGCATCTGGCAACTGGCAAGAAACCAATATTCGCTAGCTAAAGCCCAATGCGAACTTGGTGAAGGCACAGCAAGCCTCACTGGCAGGTGGGTTCACCGCGAGGACAGCCACGCAGATAGCAGTGGGTGGGAAATGCACGGTAACAGTTTAATTTTCCCCTCATTAGAGACATACAGCCAGCAAACCAGAGCTCAGCAACAGAGCCTAGGACAGACAAAGACAGACAGAAAAACAGACAACGACCGACGGACAGACAGACTCGGCCCAATAGCACCTCCACCCCCACCTTGTTCCCTCCCGTTGTCAATCAGCGCCCCCCTCAGACTCACAGAGATGTTGGTTGCCGTGACAGTGCAGAACGCCCGGTCCTCCTCGTGACTGTCGGTGGGAGGCTGTCTGTTACCAAGGCCACAGTGGCAGAGTAGGCTTCCACTCCTCTGCACCCAACAGCACATTCAGTGCATTAAACACCAGGCACTCTAAATGTATGAGCACGAGTCTACATTCAAATCAGCGTGGCGGATTATCAGACAGTTGGTTAGCGGATGCTAGATGGTTGATCTCCCCCCGGATTGTACTGGTCTCTCTGTCTCATTCTCTCCCTCCCTGTGTTTTTTTTTTGTCACAACATCACCAAGACATGTTCTGCTCCTACACAAGGTGGGTGGCTGCGGTTTCACATGCTGTCCCACGTCATTCTATGGAAACGCCATGAAATGTATTGTCGTCAATAAGGCGCACGGCTAACACTATAGTCAAGCACACCTCCTACCTGGCATTCTTTCATCGTCTCTTCACACGCAAGTCAACACTCAGAGCATCTGATCAGGAAATAGCGTCACACTTCCCACTGTGTAATGACATTAGGACCGCAGCGAGGAGAAATACGCCTCCGTGGCAACTGATTTCACACGCTTGCTGAACAGTACAGTGCCTTAGCAACGATGCAAGTAACTCCCTGGGTCAATTCCCATCAATGCATTTCAATTCCAGTCACTTCAGAACTCAAATTCCAATGTTCCTCATTGAGAAGCATTGAAAACAATTGTAATTTCAGCGCACTACCGGAATGGTGTTGAATTGAAATGGAACTGAGCCCATGGCTGATACATCCCATAATATGAGGTTCTGTGTCTATTGCGTCAAGGAGGCGTGCGTGACAGGTCAGGGCGGATCAGGGAGGACGGCCTGACAGGCCCGACTCTTCCCATGTTTGCCTCATGTACCCAAGTAGCCCACCAACATCTCCGCAACTCTTTAAAGAAACACACCGTTTTTGGCACTACACCCTTGATAGGCACTCCGCGTTCAGAGATGGAGAAAATGGGTCGCACGCACATGTCAAACAAACACACCAACATTAAAACACACCGAAAACACACCGACGCACAATTGAGTGCTTACTCAGGGAACACTCTACTCGAGTGCTATAGTGCATACACACAAGCAGTTTAAACACACACAAACAAACAGACCAGCGCGCGCACACCCATGTCGTGACTGCTGCACGCTGTATCATAAAGTTGACATTCATAATTTAGGGATTACAGCATGGGTAGAAAATAGCTCTTTAGCGCACACACACATCTGCACCAGACTCACTAGCATTACTCCCTGCAGCCCCATCTCCTGCTCCACTGGGCTAAGACATCACAGAGTGAAGCGGCTTGTACCAGGAAGCCCCTCCCCCGTATTACAACCAACAATTCCCAGTCACCTCAACCCTGCCTGTGTACAAACCTCAACAACATTGTACTCCATCACATCAACATCGAGACAGTACCACTTGAATATAGACGTGTTATTAATCGATACTCATTACAGTCCTTGTGTTGTTATTTTCGGTCTCTACATTTTTACCACCGCATTGTTGAGGATCAAGAACTGTAAATAAGCATTTCACTGTCAGCCCACACCTGCTTACGATGCATGTGATAAACATAATTTGACCTGAGCTAAGGAAGAGTGTGATGTGGTTTCAGGAGGTTACTTTTGGGTCATTAATGAAGGCTACCGGGAGCAAGTGAAGCCAGGGGTTAAAGAGAGGACTGACAGGGTTAAGGTTAAAGGTGGGAGAGGAAATGGCTACCCACTGCAAAACCATGAGTCAATGCAGCTATCCAACGCCCACAAACAAACCTCTTTTCTTCATTAAGTCAGAGAGAACGAGTGTGTGACTGAGGGGAAGATGGAGAGAGGGATGGACAGATCTCCTCGAACTGGCCTGTTTACCACAAACACACCCAGCGAGGGCTTCTTTCCTTTCCCAGAGAATATCAATGAGCCTCTTTAGACTCAGTACCGCCATCACCACTTCCTCTCGCTCTCTCTCTCTCTGACTCACACAAACGTTCCCCTTTTCTCCGCGCCTCAGGCTTTGTGGCCTTCCCGCCAGAGCATCTCCATGGCAACGGGGAGATGAAATCTGCAAAGGGATTCGTCAGCCCCTTTCCTCCTCTGCGCCATTCACACACAGAAACGCGCACACACACACACACACACATACACCAAATCACACCTGTGGTCTGTGATCTCCCCAGAGGAGTCAGCTAACCGACTCATCCACTCTACATCCTGTTACTTCCTCAGTCAGAGGAGGGAGTGTATTTGTGCATATGTTGATAGATAGTCAAAGACAAAGACCGAGAGATGCTGATGGATGATAGATGGATGAATGGATGGGTATAGATTGTCTTGGAGGGCATTAAGGAGGGAGAAGTCTGCTGCTAATAATCCTGAGCCAGCCTCTGTAGGGTTGGGAGAATTAATAGTGATGTTTTATGACTTACATTCCTTCTGGGAGGGAGACACAGGATTAGACTGCTACTGAGAAACCCAGCATATACACGTTTCTTCGTTCCTTGTGGGGACCTGAAACCCAGAAACACATGTTCCTGATCCCCTGGCCCTAACCTTAACCTACGCCAAAACTCAATAACCTAACCTTTATGTCTGGACTTAACCTCACTCTAATGCCTAACCTCTAAGCCGGACATCTGATTTTCCCTAGAGGGAACCTGCTGAAAAACCTTCTGGGGAGTGAAAAGTTGTCATTACGATTGACTGTAGTGATGTCTTTTGTCATGCTATGCTATTAAATTCAGTTCTGTAATGTAGAACAGTGTGAAAAAAAAAACATGTTTGAATGATGTCTTACCGTTGAGATCTGGCATTTTCAAAAATATGTTGATTGGCACAATTGTATACTGTATGTGATATATCTTGCAGCTTACTTGTTTATATATTGAAAATGTGCTTGCTGCGCCAAACTGCTGCGTAACCCAGTGGTGAGCGTGTCTCTATACAACTCAAGAAGATCTAAATACATACCCCAATGAAATTGTTTGAGATCAGTGGTTAGACAAGTACTATGGGTAAAACAGCAAAAGTGGGGGACTACATGTTTACTAATGCCTTGTTTTTATTTGTTTTACTTGTTTTTTTAGTATCTTTTTACTTTGTTTAAATTGAGTTCATTTGTATGTTATTTCGTAGCATAATGTTTCATTCTGAATTTTAACAAGCAAAACTTAGGCCTTGAGACGGGGACTGCAAGTTTGTGTGTGTTTGTGATTTTGCAATTTCATCCTCAACTTTTTTTTTAATTGCTTTGCAATGGTGGACTCTTTAGATGACAGAAAGTATGTGTGTATTTTACCCCGGTTCTGAGATAAACATGAACCAGGCCCAGACTTTCAGTGTGAAAACTGCTTACTCCCTGAGTGCTACTGGGAAGAAACTGCTAGGCCAAGCAAACAGATAGCGAGCATACATAAATTAACTTCTCATTCTCCTCCACACCAACGGCTGCACATCGCATTGGGCTGACAGGTCTCTCACCATCAGGCAGACTATCTTCTGTCGATTGGCCATTGCCCTTTAGGGACCCCCCAACCCAAGAACGTTGAATTACATGTTGAGTGAAATAATATTATGTGAGAAGCCCAAAGACTTTCTTACTGCTCGTAGATGGTGCTTGGAACTTGACTGAGATCGTGGCATCTCCGTCAAATTCAGAAATGTTCCTGTTATCCGAAACATGGTTATCAAAGACAAATTATGCAGATATGGCATTAGATGGATACAATGTATTTAAAGCAGATAGGATGGGTAAAGTTGGAGGTTTTGCATTTTAAAAAAAAAACTGATCTCTCTGTTAAAGTCTATCTCCATTCCTAAGCAATTTGAATAGTTAGCCCTCAGCCTTACATTAGGAAACAACTGTAATGTTACAATAGTAGGTGTTATACACTTCAAGTGTTAGGGTGTAGAACAGATCCAACCACTGGTTCACTCATTATATATCAGATGCTACTACTCGTAAAATAAATATAGCATGGGCTAAGATTGGAAAATAAATATAGCATGGGCAAAGACTGGAAAATAAATATAGCATGGGCTAAGACTGGAAAAAAGGCTTACATTTCTAACTGGCCGACTTTTAAACAACTGAGAAACTGTATGTATAAAGCTTGTTCGAAAGGTAACATTTTAATACTATGTAAACATACTTATTGTAAGGGGAATCTGGCCAAATTCTGGAAAACAATGAAGACCCCTGATACAGTTTGCTCACCTAGTTACAGATTGTTTTGGACTCTGGGCTCATTACTGGTTAAAATTGTTGATGCCTTTGATCACCATTTTATATTTGATAGAATTGCCATTACTACCCCAAATGTGAATAAAAAAGGAATACATTAAATTTATAACACAGCTGCATTCTTTTTTAGCTGCCAACTGCATTCTGAATCAATATCAATCTGGTTTTAGACCTGGGAGCTGTACTATTTACTGCTACTACATTGGTTCTAAATGTTATTACAAAAGAATAGGATGAAAAATCAAATTTTGTGTCTCTCTTTATTGACCTGCCAAAGGCTATTGATATGGTTGATCATTCCATTTTGATGAAGAAACTAACCTTGTTTGGCTTGACTATGGACTCTTGTGCACGGTTTCAAAATGATGTTAGTGACAGAACATAGACCATCGTAACGGATAGGGCTGGATCTAATTCTGTGGTGGCTAATGAAGGAGTTCCTCAGAGTTCAAGTCTGAGTCCTTTGTTGTTCACTTTGTATATAAATTATATCCTTAACTCTAACCTTAGGATTTGGTTAGATGAAACTCTCTTTTAAAATCTTGGTCCGTCACTCTGTCTACCTGCCTGCCCGCCCTGTGGTCCAATATGCCAGGTAGGCCCAGTATATCAAATTCAATAAATCAAACACATTTTATAGCCCTTTTTAGATCAGCAGCTGTCACAAAGTGCTTTTACAGGTACCCAGCCTGAAACCCCAAAGAGCATGGAACAAGATTTAATGCACAATGTTTGGGAACTCAGCCTTCACTAGTGACTGAGTATCCTGCGTGTTCTTCCCTCATATCCTCAACACAAACACACACACACATGCACACGCGCACGCACGCAGGCACACACGCACACACGCACACACATGCACACACACAACAATACAAACAAAGACACAAAGACCAACATACACAAGAACACAACCTGTGTTTGACGAAGGTCTTCATCGATGGTCTGGTCAGACAAAGCATTGTCCCACATCCATCAGTCCAAACATTAGCCTCAGGGTAGAGCAGTAGACTGGCCCTGTGAGAACAACCAAGCTGACAGGACCTACCCACGCGCTGTGGTCAACTGACCCACACTGAGATACAGAGCTTAAAAAAACACCAATATGCAGACATACAGACATGTGTTGCAACACATACAGACACACATATAATAAGCAGCTTCCTAATCCCCAGCGCGACCGTATGGTTTCAACCCCTGGTCAATCTGAGCCAAGACGTACACAAATACACCCACAGATCAAGACATTAGACGCCCACCATAGCCAACATTGGAAGTCCCGAGGCTTCGGCCCAGATCAGAGAGATTAAAAGTCAAAGTGAAGACAGATGGGCTGAATAAGAATTAAAATAAGATCATCCCTGGCCTGGATCACACACTATCACACGATGCCTGCTCCTAGGTGAAAACACCCAGCCCACTCTTTAAAAGACAGGTACTTGGAGTCCTATAATACTCTAGAATAGCATTTAGGGTTACGTATTGCAGTTTGTTATTTCTCTAGCCTGATCAGACTGTTGCTAAGTGCGACATGAATGAAATGGTCAGACAAAGTTTTGTTGTTTCTTTTTGTTTCTGAGTTCTGGGGATGTTGATAATGGAGTGATGTTGGCGTAGATGTGTCAACAAGTTCTTCTGGTGTAGGCTACCTTGTCAAGCAGTGGCGACATGAAGTTAGTGTTTTATCAACACCTCAGTCCATCACTGTTGTAGACCATGCGGAAAGCCAAAATGCTGCCAAATGACGTTGGTGGAGTCCTCAATGTTGATAATGTCAGAACTTTACTGACATTGTTGAAAAAGTGCCAACAATTATCATTATTGTTTTAACAACTTGTGCAAACGCTCTCTTTTAAACAAAATAGTCTAATATTTATTTTCAGCTCAATGAGATTTATTGAAGAGGCATTCAACACAGCATGGCTATTTATTTTCAGCTCAATGAGATTTATTGAAGAGACATTCAACACAGCATGGCTAGCTACACATTTAAAATAAGCATTTTAAATGCATTAATTCGGGTTCATATGCGAATCAAAGAAGCAGAGTCACAAAAATAAATTAGGAGGGTTAAGGGGAAGTGGTGGAGGCTGGATGACCAAGCTTTGGTCCCAGAGGATATCACCTTCACAGGTGAGACTGCAGCTGCAAGCGTGGCAGACATCTGCGGATGCCTCAGGACCCCCGGGCACATCTATTTATAAGGAGAGAGGTCAGCCCATAACACAGCAACAATGAGAGAGAGAGACAGAAAAGGCAAGTAGAAAGAGAATTAAAGAGAGACAGTGAAAGAGGGGAAAGAGTAGACAAATGTTGAGACAGTGAGAAGAAGCAAGAGAAAGATGACAGCGGCATAAAAAAACTATTATTCATGGAGGCCTGAATTCCCATCCCAGCATTGTGTCCATGCCTGTTAGATACCCAGGAGCCTTGGCCCCAACACTACCCCTCCATAGTCCTCACACACCAGACTGGAGCCACCAATACTGTGGCGCAAGTGACTGCAACTGGAATCGCAAATAGTTCTGAAGCAGATGAGATGAAATTCTGACTGGACTACACACAACGCAGGAGAAAGTGAACGACGGACTAAAAGAACGACTGACAATGCAGCTGAAACAGATGCCACTGACAGAGAACACAGGTCCAGCTGCAAGCGTTTAGAACCTTGGAGCAAAGAGAAGCGAGCATGAATACAATAAGTACAAGGAGAAGAGGGTTCCACAGTAATGTCTTTTCACTGGTAGAATGCAATCCCAAGAATGCCCAGGGCTCAAGGCTGTCTATGCTGAATAGTTGGCCAGCCCGTCCTACTCACAGCTCAGCCCTGTTCATTTACTAAGAGCCAGAGGGAGCTGGAAATGTGCACTCTGTTTAAATGGGGATGGAATGGCATGACATGGAACGGGCTATGGGAGGGAGAGCAGGCTTAAGAACGTAGCCAGGGTGACACGGGACACCCAGAACGTTGTGCTGCTGACCCCAGATCAATGAGGAGCTATGGAATGAGCAGTAAATAGGTGCCTGGGACTGGTTACTCGTGGAAATATATATATATATATATATATATAGACTAGCGTCTCCAAGGCAGGGGTGGTGTGTACTTTCTTTCACTGAGACAAGACAACTTTGCCTTGTAGAGGTCAACCGGTCCGCCCAAAACATTCTGACACTACATTCAACACAAGTTAAACTAACTGTAAAATAAATTATTGTTGTTGTTGTTTTTTGTTATTCTATTTAAAGAAAAAGTTGTTTCATAAAAATACAGTTTTTTTAAATATCAATCATTCTTTCTTAAAGTAGTCAATGTAAGACATCCAGAATATATGAAAGTTGCCTAGTATAGATCTTATATTAAATCAAATCCAGTAATACATTTCTGTCAACCATTGTGGTAAAAGGATAATCACCCTTTAAAGGAATAATCATGAATTGTTGAGCTACTATAAACGCTAGGTTACACAATGATTATTATGTACCAATCTCCATTTCCAAGCAAACAACATGGGTGGAAGGCCAGTTATCATAACTGTACTTTGTGTCACGGTTTCAAGTTTCTTTTTTCAAACTTTCCCACTGAAAAAAAACTATGGAATCCCAGGAAAGACAAATGTCAGTAAAAGGTTATTTGATGAGTACATTATTTAAAAGGATAGGTAAATATAAAAAAAGAGTTACATAATTTCCTTTGCCTACTATAAGCCAACAAAATAATTTATTTTATTGTTTCATTTGTCATTTACTCACCCTTTATAATACCTCACTTTTACTATTTTCTCAGGCCTACAACAGTTGAATAATTTATATATTTCCAATATTCCTCAAGAGACATTTCCCATTTTCCTCATGAGACATTTTCCCATTTCCCAGGGACCTAGCATTTCCTTAAATGATCGTCAACAATCGATGGCCCAGGCGCAGTGAACCATAGGTCATCCCAGCCCGCAGAGCAAGCTCTCTCTGAGGGAACCAGCTGACCATTTGAGACGGCTGGCAGAGCAAGAGGCACTGGGCTCCAGCTCCACCCACCTTCCTAATTACCAGGACGCGGACCATCAGTCCCTCACAGAGCAGTCATCATTCCCTGGACGAGGAGCCAAGGTGTGGTTACAGCACGTGTCGTTAACCGCCCACCAAGCCAGAGGACTTATTACGGGGCTACATCCCCTTTGACCACCCATTCAAATGGCCTGGGCTGAAATAGCTGCCAGCCCTGGCTGGAGATAACAGTCCCCACCAGGGACCAGTTGTAAGCAGGTCAGATCCCTACTCTTTCTCTATCGCCCTGTATCTAAGCCACCCCAGAGAAATTTTCACTGGACTTTGGTTAGGTGATGGGGAAGAGAATAAGGGTAGACGTGGTCAACACAATCTGCGGAACAAAGATGAGTTGATGTACAGAACATGCTCAGTAACAAACTACATTTTGTTAGTCGTAGCGCAAATACTTGTGTACTCAGAGGTCCTCATCAGGATTCATTATGGTAGGAAGTATGGCTCACTGCATCACTGTCCCAACAGGAGGTAATTTCATTAATGAGCTCAAGAGTGAGGCCATTTTATCAGAAGGCCATTTCAGTGAAATGGAAAGCCATCTAAGGAAAGCCAGTTCTTTGAAAGGCCGTTTCAGCGAGAGGCAAATGCATTGAAACACCACTTCAGCGAGTCCATTTAATTGAGAGGCCATATCAGCAAGACATTATCTCTTTGGAAGGCCAAATAATGGAGGCTGGTTCATTGAAAAAACATTTCAGCAAGATGCCATCACCTCGGAAAGCCATCGACTGGAGGCCATTTCAATGGAAAGTCCACACAGAAAAGCAGTGTTAGTAATTTCATTGGAAGCTGAGGCAAAACAAATGCTCCTCAAAAGCGAATGTCACCCAAACCAAAGCTGAGTGGTTCCTCTTAGGGGAATGCCTGTCTACGGTAAACAGCTAACCGATCCTCTTAAGTCTGGCTGGCACCAGAGAATTAGTTGACCCCTACCCCCTCCCCAGAGAGAACATCTCAGTGTTTTTCATTTGTCCATCTGAAAGAGAGGATGACTGAAGCTGCAAGGTCAGGGGTTGAGGGTCGGACCATGATGGTGGTTGACAATGTGGCCGACTAATGAAGATAACATCATTGGCTCCCTGGTCAAACAAGCTGTGAGGCAGGCTGGCCTTGTTAAACACCACCAGGCCGGCACAGCTCTTCACAGTTCCCCCATGTGTGTCAGATAAAAAACCAGATGAACAAACCAGGGTAGAGGAGGCAGCTTGGCTGGCAACTGTTACTTCAAAGAGCTTGAGTTACTACATAAAAAATTCAAAGAAGAGCAGAGGAAGTCCATTGGTGCATGCCCCATCAGCAGGCCCCAAGGACCAATCAGCAGGCCAGATATGGAATAGTGCCGGGGCCATTGGGAAGAGTGAAATCAGCTTGGCCTGAGAAAGAATGTCATTCTCTGGGTTTGATTAAAGAGTTTTTAAAAGTGTCTCCTGGGGGAGTGAAGGTTGGGCGAGGGACAGGGCGGACACCCTTTATTTACTCCAAAAGGAAGTTCCTGGCTAGGACTTACTGCTAAAAATACCCTGACACTGCCACTGCCCAACCAGATGTGCTTTTCATTACAACCCGAAAAGGAGAATGAAAAATAAAAAAGTAAAGCTATCCATTTACTACCAAACAAGCAAATGGACTGCTTGCTCTCTTACTCTCTCTTGCATTCTCTCTCTTTTTCTCACTCTCTCACTGTCTGTCTCTCTCGGCTCTCTCTGGGATGGCTGCCACAGTATTTATGGAAAGCGGCTGACTTCATGGCCGGAGCAGCAGAGGCTCCGTGCGTGTATAGTAAGCTACATAAACACGGCTCACAGGACATGATCTCACCATCTCCATCCCAAAGAAAGCACCATACACACAGGCCACTGATCCTATCATCTCCACAGTGCTGCTAAAATGCATCCAATGCAACCAATGCCTTCCCTGGAACCTGCTAACTCTCAGGACAGGAAGGGAATTTTCTACTTTCCCCCTGCCTTTTATGTAAAAAAATTAACGGACACAAACAGACTATTATAGCAGCTATTCATTTTTTAGCTCTTTTGTTTTTGTTTCGTTCTTTTACCACATCGCACTTTTTCGCACATTCTTTGGTTTCTGACCTGTCGTCAATCCAAATGTAAATATATTTAATGACATCGGTATTGCCCTCTAAACAATGCTGGCATGAATTTAAAACAGTTTTTTTCCCGTGTAACAAGCTCTTTTTCCATCTGAATTCATAGTGAATACAGTTCAATGTGATTGTTGGCCCCAATACACAGTAATGATTTAACTCTAGGCTACACTCAGGCTTCAAACAACACGTGGTCTCCTGCAAAACACTGAGACATGAACTACCTTGACAGAAGTACATTAAATCATTCCCTAGTGTCTAATAGCTTGTGCGTGGGCTAGATGCACTAACATCTACCTATACCACACTCGGAGCATGTGAATAGTTTGTTAACATGTATATTTGAGTGATTGAATCCTCTCTGAAAGTGTGTGTTTGAGCACGTTCCAGATTTATGAGCTCAAGTGTTCACTTAACAACCGTAAAGGCCGCTGGTCCTGCCATCGAATCTGTTACCCCGTGTAGGGGATTATGTGGGTCACAAAGCGCGGAAGATGTCACTAGTGTCATTTTATACAGTAGTCAATACCAGTAACTATGGTCAGGGCAATGCCACAGCTCACCAACACAAAAAGCATCTTTCCCGCTGTGTTCTACTGCTCAGATGTTTACCTATCGGCTGCGTCTGTAATATCATATTTTGGCATCAAAAAACCAACCAATGTTAGTAAGACCTGGACTGAGGGTTTTGATCTCATCCTTTCTTGCCCTCTCCTCTGTGATCCTTTGTTTTCAAGGTTCCTCTGGGCGGGTCGGTACTGTAGGTGGGTGGGTTACGCTCCAACAGGAAGAGGGGGTTGCTTCCCTATCCGATCTCCAGACATCCAGGGCTTGAACTCGACTTCCACTCGGATTCCCAGGCTGCTGCTAAAGGCTTTGCTGGTGGGGGTTGGGTGGAAATGTCTGTCGGCGTCCGGACCACCTGGGCAGGAGAAGTGCTGACTGCGTGGAAAATATGACAACTTGCTGGCCCCATAAGAAGGACTCTGGCCTAACCATGCCAGAGCGGAATGAGCAGAGCGGATCTGAGCCGCTCAAGACTCACGGTGAGCCTCAAACTATGTGACTCATCTGTCCTTCACAAAGGGTTAAGGGCATGTGGCATTCAAATAGTGGTCATTCACTTTCACCCAACAGGGAGTTAACAGCCACATCCCGACAGCCTGTGTGTTTGTACCGAAGGTAGTGGTGGGGGCGGGGTGTAACTGATAACACGTTAAATGCTGGGGCTGTCGGATTAATGACCCTTAATCAGTTGAGGACCCATCGGAATAGCTCTGCGAGGACCATCAAAACCGTCCTCAGTGGCCATTAACACAGCCCACGATGCCTCAAGCCGTGAGATACACAGAGAACACTTTTTATGAACAGGCTAATGTCACTCAATCAATACCAACATCGGTCTATGGAGTCACACCAGACACGGCCAGCTCTTCGTAGGCGTAGAGGGGATGAGAAAAACATGTTGTCTAACGGTTTCTCCTTGTGCTCTCTGAAACATCCAGAGACAGAAAGCTGCAGCCTGTCTCTACCATTCACCATCCACAATGTGGAGCCTACCTAGCTTTAGTTCTCGAACACAAACACGAACATGTGACATGTACAGCAATCCTTTCAAAGGCACCAACCACTACCAGGTCTTCCGGTTAGCACGCTGGCTGGAGTGGTCCTGTCATGTATCCTGTCACGGTAACTTCATGCAGTTTTATCCACAGGCTTGCGCACACACAAGATCACACCCCATCCACATGGTTGCTAAGGTAACATGCCATCTGCCCAGCCAGAGCAGCTTAAAGGCATGATAACCCATCCTCTCTGCGCACACACACACACATACACACGCACACACACACACATGCGCAAACGCACACGCACACGCCCCAAAACTTGCTGTGTGCGTCACAGCCAGGGAAAGAGGATTACACACAAACAATAAACACAAACACACACATGCTCACGTGAATTCTCTTTGCCCGCGACTATCTACGGCAATTTCTCATAACCCTCTCATAATCACCTCTACACACCGACAACCGCCTCCATACAAGTCCCCGTACAGCTCACGGATACAAACACGCAGGCGGTTATTCAGGGCGCTATCACGCGGTACAAGTCAGTATGAGGATGTGATCGTATCCAGGGACAGGAGGCTTTTCCGCAGGGCTCTGGGCCAAGGTGCAACGCCAACAACGCTACCGTCTTTCAATTTCCACAGTCACCTGTGTCACATCTCTTTCCAGAGGACGCACACACTCTGTCTCCACTGGATGACAAGGCAGTGTAAAGTAAGACCGCACTGACACGTCACTTCCTCTCAATCCTTTTCAAAAGATGCAACTTCAGATGGTCCCGTTACCGCTTTCATGGTGCGGTTTGCAGACAGTAGGTAGGAATGGGTTCAGTGAATTACCAAAACAATTATCAACTATGTAAACTAAACTGCTGAACACATAAACGAAACCCATAAACAAAGATATGCTTTATAATAAACCGAGGAGACAATAATAGCAACTGGGGTCGTTTCTGCATCCTGTGTCTTCGCAGGCTTCTGAACCGGGTGACCTTTTGTGTCACCCTAGGCATTCAGCATGCGTCACACTGAATCGTGGCCAGGGAATGGAGGTCTGGGTTAGGGACTCCAGCACTCTTCCTGTCAGAAGCGGACAAGAAGCAGAGAGGTTGTTCTTGGCAGAGCGGAAAGAGAGAGATAGATGGAGAGAGAGGGAGAGAGACAGAATGAAAGAATAAGAAAGGAAATGTAAATCAAGCAGGACTAGTTCACAGCTGATTCTCCTCAGAGAGAGGGAGACAGCGAGAGAGAGAGAGACAGAGAGAGAGACACAGAGGGACAGAGGGAGGGAGGGGGTGATTTAGTAAGAGGCCCAGTTTTCAGCCCAACAACCACAGAGAGAAGACTCGCTGACATCGTCCCAAACAAACAGAACAGTACCCTTAGCCCTGCCCCTTTACAGCTCCCCTGTGATAGGTCAGGGGGCCAGGCAGCATCCCTGAGAACAGCTTAAAGCAGCCCCTGGTTGGCTGCCCTCCAGAGTCTTTCTACAGGCTGTGGGAAACGGCATCAAGCTCCAGAGACACCGAATCATTTCAACGGGCCCGAAGAACGGGAGCTCCCTCCGACCTTTCGTGTTCTGCGTTTAAAGCATTGCGGGACAATGGGCAGGGGGGACACACCGGGAGCGAAAAAAGGGGTCTTTTAGGGCCGACCTCACCCCCCTGGGAGAGGAATCCGTATTGCCCCACTCCACCTCATCTCTACTCCAGGAGCTCCCAGACTCTGCCGCAGCCCAGTGAGGGGGCGGGGGTGAGAGGGTGAGTGAGTGAGACAGGCTCCAAACACCCACGCTCTCCCTGACTCCCTCCCGTCCACTGGAAAGTTCAAGTATCTCACCCAAACAGCCAGCACATATCAAACAGTCCCCTGTAAAAACTGAGCTCCAAACCAATCTCCGTCTCTACCTCCCTCTATTTCTCAGTCACTATCACCCTCCCTATACAGCTCTGGAAAAAATGAAGAGCCCACTGCACCTTTCTCTTTCCTTTCCGAAAAAGTCGAAAAGGAAGGTTTTGAGTGAGGAACAGAAGGGTTCAACTTGCAGTGGTCTCTTAATTTTAACCCTTCCGTTCCTCACTCAAAACCTTCCTTTTCGACTTTTTTGGAAAGGAAAGAAAAGAAAAAGGTGCAGTGGTCTCTTAATTTTTTCCAGATCTGTATCTATCTCTGAATACCTCTCCCACAGTGAGGGGACAGACTGGAGCAGAGCATGTGCAGGTTGACTGCAGTCTGCCCCCTCCAGCGATGGCTAAGGGACAACCAGGATGGGAAGCAGAACAGGAGAGACAGAGAAGCCTGCTGCTGTTCTAGTTCATCGCGCATCAAGAAAACAACAACAACCACATAATCAAGCAGAGCACATCTTAACAGCACAAGCCAGGACAATCCCAACGTCGAAGACGTGAAACACGGGTTCAGTCAGCAGAAAGAACCAAATATACCCGGCCGACCGCTTCGTCATAAAATACAGCCACTGTTTCCATGTCAACCCGAATCAAAAGAATAACAGCATTGCTATGGGGCCACACTAAGGCCTTTAACATGAGGAGGAGGACGATGGAGGGATGAAGGGAGTGATCTGTAGAGAGATGGATGAAAAGAAAAACAGAGAGGGGCAAAAATGGCAGGAATGGAGACCAAGATGACGGATAGATGGAGAAAATAAATACTGACAGCCTTTTTGGGGGGGTCAAGTAGCTATAAATGCTGTCTTTTGGGACAGAAGAGAGAGAAAGAGAGTGTTAGGGGAGGGAAACAGGGCTATAGAAGGAGATTCTGACCCACTCCTGTGCTTCTGTTGTGAGTGTCATGCCCTCCTTCCTGTAATACATGTACCCACCAACTAATCCCTTCACTCCCCAAAATACAGGCCCTCTAATGAAAACATTTGCTCTTTTTGTGCTGATCCTGTAAGGAACCCATGATGCTGTAAAGGAAAATGTCCATCATGGGAGTGTTTTCAAATGTTTGCGAACACAAATCTATGTCTGGTGTAATCTGTTAAGGTCTGCTGTGGGCTGGTAAAGTCTGATGTGGTTCGGTGTGGTCTGGTAAGGTTTGGTGTGGTTTGGTCTGGTCTGGTGTGGTTCGGTGTGGTCTGGTAGGGTCTGGTGTGGTTCGGTGTGGTCTTGTAAGGTCTGGTGTGGTTCGATGTGGTCTGGTAAGGTCTGGTGTGGTCAAGTCTGATGTGGTCTGGTAAGGTCTGGTGTGGTTCGGTGTGGTCTGGTAAGGTCTGGTGTGGTTCGGTGTGGTCTGGTAAGGTCTGGTGTGGTTTGGTCTGGTTAGGTCTGGTGTGGTGCAGTGTGGTCTGGTATGGTCTGGTATGTTTGGTCTGGACTTGCTAGCTCAACTGGTCTCCCTTTCTACATGACCCTTTATGGGCATTGAGCACTGAGTAAAGAAACATGACAGGGACTTAAGTGTGTTTGTTACAGACATGGTTCAGTCTCAAGAGAACGGGGGTGAAGAAAGACAGAGAAAAACAGAGAGGAGTGTAGCAGACAGACAGAATGACAGGAGGGCTGCACAATCTACTTCTCACCAAAATGTCACTATTGAGTAGTGCAATATTCATATTTGAAGACCATGTAATATTTTGAATCCCATATCAGCTGTGTGTAAAGTCAGTTTTATAGTTTTCTCTTTTTTTTTTCCTCACACATTCCGACATAAGCCTGGACCCATTTGGATACACACTGACATATGCTGTCGGAATGTGTGTTAAGATGTGTCCGATCATGAACCAGGGCTATTTCTTGCAGTGTTGATTGTACTTGCCCTAACAAAACACCATACAAACTGCGAGGAGGAACAGTGAGATGGAACAGAGCGGCAGGAAAGCAGACAGACACAGGACACAGACACAGACACAGACACAGACAGAGCAGGACAGGCAGAAGGGAGAACAGAGGCAGAGAGAGGAGGACAAAGGGACAGACAGGCAGCCCAGAGGGACAGACAGGACGCCGGAGCGACAGACAGGCAGGCCAGAGGGACAGACAGGACGCCAGACAGACAGACAGGCAGGCCAGAGGGACAGACAGGCAGGCCAGGGGGACAGACAGGCATGCCAGGGGGACAGACAGGAGGCCAGGGGGACAGACAGGCAGGCCAGGGGGACAGACAGGCAGGCCAGGGGGACAGACAGGCAGGCCAGGGTTAATATAATGTGTGATGATAGGTCCAGCTGAGCCAGCAGTAGCTGCAGCAGTGGGGAGATCACGCCTGACTGCCAACACTTAATACCCTGGATTACCCTGGTCTGGCCTGTCTGATCCACACACACACACACACACACACACACACACACACAGTCCTTAACCCTACAACAACCCCCTACACCCCTCCTGTCTAGTCAGCCAACATAACCTGCATAGGCTGGGAAGCTGCAGTTGGACTGGGCTAAGCTGGGCTATGGTCTACACTGGGCTGGTTTAGGATGGGCTGTGCCATGGGCTACACAAGGCCTGGCTGAGCTGGAGTGGGCTGGAGCTAGGTCTGGTTGAGCCGAGCCGGGACAAGGCCATGTGACTATTCCCTGAACTCTGTCCTACTGATCAAGCGGCACTGGATGTGTGACAGATCTATAAGACATGAAAAGCAATGTCAGTGTCTCTCTCCCTCCACAAAAAACACACAAGTCAACCACACTGACCTGATCCAAAATCAAATTTAAGTTTATTTTTCCTTAAAGCTCAGTTTACTGGAATCATTTAGCATTCATTGACAGAAAACTACAAAAAAAGATTCTAGAACCTACCAAGAGTTGTTAATAGGTTCAAAGCGGTCTAGTTCAGTAACAACCGGTGTCTATGTGACCTCTGACCTTCTCAGCCCTCTATAAACACAGAGGAGCAAGGAGAAACCTGACAGGGTCAGAACCTCCGTCAACTATGCCCAGGCGTGATCACAACTAATCAGCTGACACTGGTCAACCCCCCCACAGTGTCAGGGCACATACAAACAGTGAATCTAACAGACCCAAAGAGCTATAGCAAGAAACAAACTCGCTCTATCCCTCTCTCTCACCTCCCACACATCAACACTCCCTCTCTCTCCCTTCTAAGTAGGCCATCGACACCTTCCCGAGACTGTCTTCGGGGGAACAAAAACAACATTATTGTCTTCAATTAAGCCACAGTCACAATGGTTGTCTATTCCTCCCTCTCACTCCCTCCTCTGTGCTTTTGGCCGTTCTGCGAGGACACTTCCTGGTGTCACAGTCCTCTTTTGTCCCCAGGCGGCCAGCACAAGGCCAGCTCTATGGACCTGGGAAGCTCACTGGTCCTCAGAGCCAAGGCCAAGTCTCCTCTTAATGAGAGAAGAGACTGCTATTGGGAGAGGGAGAGAGAGGGGGGTGGGAGAGAGAGCAAGAGAAAGAAGAGGGAGAGTTCGAAGGGGTGAGAGGAAGAGAGAGCTGTGCAGGGAACGCCAAACATTGTACTCCCTATCTCCCCTCCCCACCCCCATCCCAGCCTCTCTTTTCTCAGGCACTGGACTTCACAGGGGAGCCTACAGCCGATCAACAAACACTGAGGCCAATGTCTATACGACGGTGTGGTAAAGCAGGATGTGCACATTGAGGTTGGAGTCAACGTTACAATCCCCTAACGGCTGGCCCGTCGTTTCTAGAACACTAGAAGTCATCTCTCAAATATCTCCTCTCACTTGGTTGGCAACACAGCTATTTTTCTGCCACCACTCACTCGCTCTTTCTCTCTGTTGCTTGGCAACTGGGCCTGCAATCCACCTTCTCTCTGGTTGGTTGGTTGAAAGCAGAGAGAGAGTGAGACATAAACAGAAAGAGAGAGAAATATTGAGAAAGAGAAGAAATAATTCAGGCAGAGAGAGTTAGACAGTTGCTTGTCAGGGCTACTGTTCATAGCTAATAAATAACACTTGAAATGCGTTTATCCTTTTGAAACTTTTGTGTGTGATATTTACCCAATATTTCTGATTATTACATTTTAGTAATTGAATTTATAATTTTCCCAAAGAGAAGTTACCCCAATATTGCAATTATAGATCTACCATTTCTAAATACACGTTCATGTCACTCGGTAAAGAACTAGAAATGCAGTCTCTCTTACATCCGCCATTGAAACCTCCCCCCACAACCCGACAGTGATTAAGGCATTACAACCAGCATGCTGACCATATTACGCTGTCAAAATCAACCAGCAAGATATCGTTAGATGAGGAGCGGGGGACGGCAGACATAAAAAAGAGCCAGGTAGACAGACGAGTAATACAGAGAGAAATACAAAGAGAGAGAGAGGGAGAGAGAGAGCGGGGAGAGAGAATTCCCACTGCTGCCTTCGGTGTTCACGCTTGGCTTTCTTCGCTCCAGGTCTCATCAGGTTTTCCGTGAGGAGCGTTGGAGGTTATAATCAGACCGGCCCATGTAGACTAAGCCTCCATGGAAAAAGACACAACCACATCTGTCTCCCCCCGCAGTTGAGAACCATCAGCACTTTTACAGAAGCTACATCATGCCTAACACACGTCAAACAACCACAGAGTCAACCAACAGGGAGGGTGGTCTTTAATTCAATAGCTGTCACTGGCAATTTCCAGCAGCTATCACATCTATTAGGGCGCTATTCACACAAATCATATTCTCTCTTGTAATCAATTAGATTATCAAGAAAACAAGCCGAATCCAGGTGAAAGAGCACTGTAGGGGCAGTTAAACGGACCCCCCCCCCCCACCAGCTAGGCGATCACGACCGACCAGCACCGGGCGTTTAGGGATTAAGTTTCAGATCAAGGCCACGCCTTGGAACGACCCCTGTGAACTCAAAGGTCGACATGAGGTCATCACAGCGGCCTCTCCGCCTTTCATCTCTCCTCTTCGTCTTTCCTCCTCTCCGTAACTCTACTCCTTTAATTATTTCAAGGATTTGTGTGAAGAGATGAAGGAGACGTGTTTTTGTTTTTGTTTGTTTCAAAGTAAGTAAACGGATAGTGCCAGTTAGGACACGAAACGTATTTAGCCTGTATTAAGGAGATATCACAGAGTACCGTGTTGTTGTGTTTTTAATGCGGCGCTCTGACAACAAACCCTGGCTGGTCCGTGATAAGGTTTTGTTTAGTTTCTGTCTTAATGATGTTGTGCTGGTGTTGTGGGCTACCAGGGGGAGGCCTTAGACTGCTGATCCCAGCATCAACTCCCCCTAGAGGGGGAGCAGGTGTTCCCTGGGGGGGAGGCACCGAGGAGCTGAGTCAGGACGACCACGATCAAGCCAGTTGGGGGTGGGGGGGGGCATCGTTATTACCCAGTCCTGATTTAGTACACGTGGAGATGGAACGCCCACCCAGCACTGCCTAATGAGGGAGTGTTGAAGGAACACAGCTTAATAGCGTACACGCACGCACACACACAGACAGACAGACAAACAGACACACACACAGACACACACACACGCACTCAGGCTAACAACCTCCAGGGTTTCCTCTTGACCTTGACTCCAGCCAACAGAACATTGTTCTGTTCATTTCATGCCACCCCGTCTTTCTTTCTTGGTCTATCTATCATTCTATTCCCAGAAACAATTACGCAACATCCGTCTCTGTCTCTGAGACAGACGCAGTAGAAGCAAGATGCTGCCTTTTCAAAAAGCCTCCTCCCTTCAAATGAAAATTACACAGACCAGTACGAGCCTGCAGTAATCATCCCTTTTGCAAATGAATGTCGTTTTCCTTTACATGTCAGTCAAGGGTTTGTCTGTCATAAAGCTTCCATTGACAGATATAATCGTGCCAAGCCATGAGGATGCTCGGGCCATTGAAATGTTAGGATAATTATATTACAGAAGTCTACAGACGCTGTAGCTTATTTGGGCCAGTTTGCAGAATTAATTGTGAACTGATATGAGGAATATAATCAACACATTCATGTTTATAATTGAATGTAGACATCCCTTTGGTACACTGTTCTCTGAGCTTATTGATGGACAAAACTGAAGAACTGTTCTGAAATCTGCAAAAGCATTTATTTACAATGTGAGTTTTTGGTAAAACTATTTAGTTCTTGAACACATTCGTTTTGACATATTTTATGAAAAATGTGAATACATCTTAATAATTTTGGTTATTTTAATATATTTACGCAAAACCAAGTCTGTGAATTTTGATATACTAAATACTGTATAGTACAAGGAAGAAAATACATTTTTTATAACAAATCTGATCTGACATTTTGAAGTGCAGGCCTTTTTAAACCACGAATTCCTGCAACAACAGGCTGATCTTACTAAGGTACAGCATCTGTTACCGCCCACCACACCCCATCCCTGTTTGATTTCTTACATTTTATGTTATCTTTGACTACATACATGGCATTTGTTGAGCGCCTGTTCAATGTCAACCTACGTTTTAATCTACATGTCAGCAAACTAGTTTTATGTTTCTTATCCAGAAGTCACATATGCAAACACTAACGGTTTTGCTCGTCTTCCCCTAAATTAGGCTCTGTGCAACCATTTGCTGAGCCGGCAGCCATGTTTCTTCTGCCTTTTGGGGGGAGCCATTTTACACCCTGCCGTATGACTCAGATTTATGATGTTCATTATAGGCCCTCCTATTCAACCCATAGGCCGTAAAACACCCAGATAAAATCGTGTACGAGCTCATCACGGGCTGAGCACATCTGGCTGGAATGTTTATGACCTGGCTGCCTTGGCCATGATTGCGGGGAGGTAGCACTGCTTTTGGGATAGCCCCCCATTTTACTGTGCTACTGTGGGAGCCAAGAACAGAGGGAGAGAGAGATAGAGAGAGAGACATAGACATAGAGGTTAAAAGAAAGGGGGATTGAACTTTGAGAGACTGAGACGGAGACGGAGATAGACTGCACACTGTGAACCCAGAATGTCACAGCCAAAAAATGCATTTCTCAATAGAATTCTCTGAAATGGATTAGCTATTAGTCAGACAGAAAGGATCTGTCAGCTCAGAAAGGGCCATACACACTGGTTTGAATGTGTAGAGGCCATAGTTATTTCAGCCATTCAGTGAGTACATCTCCTCCTGGTACTTACTACAGGTCTCTATGAGTAGCATTCTGCGACAGGGTTTGGCAAATTATATTTGTTTAGGAAATGAAAATGTGCAGTTGATATCATTACAAACTCAATAGTCCTCTAGCTTGTCTGGGTGGGTGTGGAAGAGAGAATGAGCAATGAGAACATTTGTAAAAGGAAGCCATTTGTATGTGGAAGAGGGGGAAGATGACCAAAAGAATTCAAAATGAGAACACATCAAGACCCCACCAGACAACATGAAGTCCCCAGTGTTTGTGTGTGTGTGTGTGTGTGACTGTTTGCTTCCGTCTTCCTATGATTTCCTGTCAACCCAGCCACCCCCTCCAGCCATCCCCTGGCCTGTGTTTGCTCCGGGGGAAAGTGTGAAGGAGTGAGAGGAGAGAACATCTGAACACACACTCTGAACTAACACAGTCTCCATTACTCTGTCCTGTGTCCGGGAGTCCCTTTCTCAGCTCCCCGACAACTCCTTAACCCATACGAGTCTATCATCACACGGGCGTTTTTAATTTTGTCACGACGCCTGATTTCATTATGTTTTTGCTAGCCGCACCATTTTTCTTTTAGAATGTTCAGCAGAATCCTGCGAACCAGGCGAACGAAGCCATTTCGTTAAATGCATTATCAGAGAGTGTCAGCTGTAGCCTTTTGGCCGAGTTGGGGTTCCCTAACCAGACAGACGTCACCAAAACGTCTGGAAATATCAAATCATTTGTGACACAAATGTGTGGTACACATCAATTGAAAAGGGAGAACCGGGGAGACATTTCGGGCTGAGACACTTAGAGCCGAATCCGTCCGGAGCAGTCTGTGGCGGTAATTCTTTAAAAATAAGGCTGAGCTAAAAAATTATAATTAATAATAATCACCTCCATAGCTCATGTCACGGCGCAGTACATTTTGATCACTCCCTTTCTACCATCGCTATTTTCCTCTCCTTCTGTGTCCATTCATGATGTGCCTGAAGTGCTCCCAGTCAGTCAGTCAGTCGGTAAAGTCTGATAGCAGGCAGCCGGTCTCCTCAGAGGGGCCCAGGCATCCATGGGGCAACCTCTGTCATTTCCCGGCCGCTTCAGCCCCGTCTCCACAAATACCTCCGCACAACACCGTTTCATCCCAACTGGATCACAGTGGTCTCGACAGCAAGACGCACTCAAAGGCAATGCACACACAGTATTCTGCAGAACATCTGGTCGGATTACAGCTGTGGGGATCCAGATCTGTTTTGGTAAAACATGTTTGGGCCAAGAGAATAGATGTAGCTCCGCTGGCACAGAATGGCCCATTCAATTCCGGGGTAGTGGTTTCAATTCATGGGACCACTAATATGGAATTGTTCAGAACCGAGAACCACTGGACACCACCCAGCCTGAGGAGATTACAGGGTCTGTACCATAGAAGGACTAGGACTATGTGTGGATGCTCGGAACAGTTAGTCTAAGAACAGAGAGATGGGAGCATAGCCCCAAGGAGAGCAACACAGTCAGTCCCAACCAAATAATGAGAAAACAATAATATATTTTTTCACACACTGTTAAGAATAAACCAAAAAACAGAGCAAATTGGAATCCAACCTTGCCCTAAACAGAGAGTACACAGTGGAAAAAATCTGACCACTGTCATTGATCCAACATTAAGAAAAAACCTTGACTATGTACAGACTCATTGAACATGGCCTTGCTATCAAGAGAGGCTTCCACAGGCAGACCAGGCTCTCCAGAGAAGACAAAGTGCACACTGTCCACAAAATGAGGTGGAAACAGAGCTGCACTTCCTGCAAAATGTATGAGACACATATTTTCCTCTAAGAAAACACTGTCACACAAAATTCAAAATAAAATCAAACACTGATAAACTCCTGTTAGGTGAAAGCATGGCAAGCATTGGAGCACTGACATTGTAAATCCAACCAATATTCTTATATTTACCTGTTTTCCATGTCAAGCTTAATCGTAACTATTTGTACATTTTTACTAGATTGTACATAGCTTAAAATAATACTCAAAAATATGTGCGTAATGTTATACTGAATATTTCAGATTGTTTCTAATTTACTTTTGTTTTCACAGTTGTTTTTTATTAAATGGTTCTTCCACAAACAAATGTTTCCTATGCCAATAATTCAAATTGAAATTGGGAAAGACAGAGACAGAGAGACATAAAGACAGACAGAAACAAGAGACACAGAGCGTACATTTTCCCTGTGGCGCTGAGACAAAAAGACAGACGGAGCCTGTTACTGTAAATGCTCTCTCAATAAGACATTTCCATTCTAAACGGCCTAAAGAGACAATTACTTCAGAGACAAAGTTGAACAGGCTCCATTCACTGGAAAGTCTATTGAAAGGCCTAAGGCAGCCAATCTGAGTGGTGATGGTGTATTAGCATTGAGAAAGGTTGTAATTATCACATACATTAATCCTCCATTTCCACGACCACATTCAGTCCAGTCCACCTTGTAATGCGAGCCACATAAACACTGTGCTTGAGTGTGTGTGTGTGTGTGTGTGTGTGTGTATGTGTGTGTGTGTGCGCATGTTTGAGCTCATAGGACTGTGAACCACACTGGATGAGGCAACAGTGCCTTGTGGTTGCCCCACAAATCTATATTAATCACAGCCAGCATCTGCCATAGTCACAGCCACAACACTGACCAGTCATGCAGGCTCCACCACACACACACACACACACACACACACACACACACACACACACACACACACACACACACAGGCCCAATATGTATAGCCTTAACAACTTTTTTTCAACAATACAGTTTAGTGATGGTATTTTTTAATACTTTCTTATTTGCTAACCTTCATCGGGGGTGCATAATGTTATTTCAGACTGCACCAGCACTGGGGACCGTCTTTAGGTATCAGTGCACATTAGTAGTTCAGGGGTTTCGGCCGTGCTCAGAAGCTGACAATTCGTGGCCTTCGGATTGCCGTCCTGTCTAAAACCAAGGCAAAGCAACTAGGAGGTACCGCTCTGCGTCAAAGGCTTGGCAGCAGGAAGTTTGACTGTTTAATGTCAAAAGAGGTATTTAAAATGCGAGTGCATGTTTGTGTGTGAACAGGTTTTGCTATATAAATGGGATCTAGTAAACTATGGTAAACTAGGAAAATTCATTACATGGGTGAATTTTTCCATGTCCCCATTTTGGAAAATGAACTGTTCTGGCTTAACTGTTAGGTTTAGGGTAGCATCAGCCAGACAGTTGTTTTGGACATTGTTCCATTTCGGAGATTTATTTGGCTCTCTAGCTGCATGCTTGCTACATACACTGCAGTGGTCACACGCACACAAAAACTCCAAAATGAAACATTCCGAATACTAAAATGTTCAGCCATGGTACTTCTAGTCATGTTCCCCTCATTGAAAAAATGGACTAATGTCATAAACCGGCTGCTTGAATACACATACAGAAATATGTATTAAAAGGTGTAGCGCGGGTATGTAGTGTCACCGCTGCATTAGCCTTGTGTACCAGTACCAGACTCTAAACAAATTTTGCGTAGAGTCTCTGCAGATTTCGATATGAGTTCAGATAGCAGGAAGAAAACTGTTTGAGTGATACACATGTATGATCTTATAGTGGACATGCCTACACAAGGCTCAACCTTAACATTTTTTGCCACTGGCCCATTGGGTTTGATACTTACTGGCCCCAAAGACATTTTAACTGTCCCTCCTTCCAAAAGTTGTAATTTATCAGTGTTACAACATATAACTAAATACTTTTGTTACTTAACATGTTTAATCCTTTATGAAATGCATTCTGGGTATATAAAACATAAAAAAATATTTTCATCACATTTCAGTCACAAAACATTACAGTCACAAAACATTTGACTTTTAAACAAAACGCTAACTCATTCATCCCCAGAGAACAAGGTGACTGGCTGGTCCGTCTTAGTTACTAGGTATGTGGTTGTTATAAGTTGTGCAATCACCCAATGGGCATCTGGATTTAAATTCCTGATCAGTACGATCAAGGGCCCTGAAGACAAATTGCCAGCCATCTGCTTGGCTGTCATGCAGACCAGGTGCTGTTTGCTATTGGCATGCCTGGTCAGGGTCAGGTATTGTTTGTGAAAGTTGTCAGTGCCTTTGTAAAAAGGCCCACAGTTGTCAGCTCTAGCCGTGAACTTATGACAGACGGTACAGTGAGTTCCATCAAAGTCAAAACAGGTCAATTATTTTTTGCACTGTGGTAAAAAATGTTGTATGAGCTTTTAGTCATCCTTCTCTGCCTTCAATTGAGTGATTTGCGCGAGTTTTTAAAATGTTTTTTTTGAAACATAATACCAGGCGGCTACGCGTCACATCACTGCTCAACGCTTGACTGGCCAACAGTGCGCAAAAAGAGCTGCAAGGTATTTATTTGTGCATGTGCCAGATACGAAACAAGAGGAGGATGTCGAGTTTAAAATGCAATTATTTTTTTTCAATCTCAAATTTTTTTGCAGTGGCCCGATCGGGACAGTGACTTGCTAGTTTTATTAGTCCCAACTTGACTTTTTACTGGCCCGGGGCCATCGGGCCACCGTTATTGTGGAGCCCTGATACATATACCTCAAAGACCATGATATGGTTGGGTAGTATATTGTGGGGACATTTTGAAGAATTTATTATTCTGTTTCCTGCTACTGCAGTATGGCTCTTCCATGCAGCTATAAAGCCAAATCAATCTTAAGAATGGAACGTTGACCAAACCTAATGTCTGGATGATGCTTTAACACTAAATGGAAGTGGAAAAGGAGGTCTAACGTCCTAAAAATCATAATATCCCTTTAAGGTTAAGTTTTGGGTTAATGTGTGTGTGAGTGTGTATCCTGCCTCAGGTAGGTCTCCTGTGGTCACTTGAGGATATAGGTTATTAGGATGTTCCTCACACTGTTTTACAGCCCAGACAGGAGGTACCCACTGTCAGCTCATTAAAAAAGACCCTCACATACACACGCACACACACACACACACACACACACACACACACACACACACACACACACACACACATTCATCCACTGAGAAACAATCAGCTATAGGTTAAGACAGAACAGGACAGACACCCAGAGAACTCACCTGCTGAGAAACCTACTGATGACTCATCTGTCTGATGATTAGAACACCTCCAGCGCAACTCTCAGCATGGGAATGTT